>BSSO01007302.1:0-11096 GCA_030267885.1 Mesembryanthemum crystallinum | reverse complement strand
ATTTGGTTAATTAGATAATTTATTCAACTTTGCGACCGATTAGCTTAGATAATTGAATTAGCGGTATTTGGTAGTTGGAACCGCTACTCCCTGTGGATACGATACTTTTTATATTACTTCGATTTTCCCGTACTCTTGCAGGGTTATCACGAACACACTTTAAGTCTTTTTTCAGCCAATTTAAATGAATTTTTGACCGATCTACCCTCATCCTTTAAGTATATATTGTATATTCTAAGTAATTATATGTTTAAAGGCTAATGGTAAAACGGTCAAAATATCATTTAAATTGGGCGAAAAATGACTTAAGGTGTGTTTATCGATCATGGCCTTTTGTTTTTATAAGGGGGTTCCCCACAATAAAGTTCTTATAAAGGGATTTTTTTTTTCCAAAGAGTCCATTTCATAAGGGAGCTTCCCCCCAAAAATCCTAATAAAAGAATGAAGTTGTTATAGGTGTTTTACAATGAAGTTACAAGTGGTAAATAATGAAATAACAATTGTCGGTAGCCGAGTATAGGCAAATAGTTACTCCCTGGTGTAGGCAATAATTTGCACCTCTTGTGGCTAGCAGGTGTGTTGATATCAAGTAAAATAGTTCATCTCAACTAATTTATAATACTAATATGTGTTACAACTTTTAAAATTGAGTTGATTGCAAATTTGGTAGGTTAAAATAAATACATCTTAAGAGGGCCTCATATGAATTTTCTGCAACACCGCAAGTCATACTGACTTGTTTATTTACTGGTGCATGGGACATGTGTGATTGTTTGGGCGAGAGTTGCACAGTTACCGAAGGCTAACCCCCAAATATGATGCATCTTCTTAGATCGAATATAGGTATAGTTGTTTTGAATAAGGCTCAGATAACAAATATGTACAAGGGTGAAGTGCGAAAAGCTAGTATTAAATGAAGATGACCTATGAAACAAGGATAGGTCACCTAATAAACATATTTTGTATCCGATACCAATTCTCAATGGATACTCGAATGATACTTGTGAATACACACCTGATAAGTTTCCTAAAACAAAAGGATACTTCTCCAATACTTATGGTATAATCCACATCATTCATATTGTTATCTCTTTGGCTCTTTTAAAAATATCCTTTTACTTTGTTTTGCTCGACACAATTGAATACTCTTCTATTCCTTTTTTTCGATCACTAGTTAGGGGGTTTCTTATGCTTTTCTTACTACTTCTCAATATTTAACCAAGTTTTCTCATTTCACTGATCTTAGTTATAATAACACCATATATATTTGTTTATTTGTGAATTGTTTTTCCTTTTTGGTCCAAATTCTGTATCCCCATATCCTCAATTTTAAGGAATTGCAGTATCCCCTACTAGTATCTGTACTTGTACTCTTATCCGTATCAGAATCCGTGCAACATAGGTGATGACATAGCAAGCTAGAGTTTACGACTATGTTGGGCTTCAACCAAAAGACTTGTACAATTATTTGGATTGTGTGCATAGTGAAAGCTATTTAAAAAGGGGATGCGACTCGTATCATTCGTGTCTTATATGGCAAAAGCACCGAGAATCCCGTGATGTTTTACAAGTATGCATGCTATTTAGCAACCGACTTTGCTACCGGAAACAATTCGGTCGCTAATTTGTAAATTAACAACTATTTAGCAACGGAACTATAATTCGGTCTCTAAAAATAGCAACCGAAATGGTTTGGGTAGCAAAAGGTTGTTGATTTACAATTTTAAAGACCGAATTACCTTGGGTCGCAACATAGGTGGCCAAAACAGCGAATCAATTTCTTTTATACTCCACTCTTTGTTTTTTCATTTGAAGTGAACAACTTTTTAGTTCCCCTCCGACCCAGTCTTATTTCGTTTTTATCATACCCTAGTCCCTACCTTTTCTCTCTCCAAGTCCCACCCAGTAGCACTCTATATATTCCGCCGTTCGGTCAATCGTTGATTCTCCGTCTGTTCGGAGCGTCACCGGAGGTGTTAGACATCGTCCCCACCACGTTCTTGACTAGCCGTAGGGCTACCTGACCGGTCGTAGGGGCCAAATCGGCGAGCCAGCCGCTAGACTGGGGAGCGTGGTCAACGGTACGAAAGCATCTGATTGGCCAAGAATTGAAAGTCAAATCGTACTTATTTTTCGTAATCTGGTATGTATCCATGGATCTGGATCCATTGCTCCTCTTCATGGGTTTTTGGGCGGATATTTGATCCTTTTTCCGCTCCAACCTCAGTTTTTGGCTAGAAAACTTCAAATGCTCATAACTTTTGATTTGGGACTCCAAGGTTGAGATCTTGCCTCTGGTGTCCATCATTTCCAAGTCGACTATTGTTATCATCATCGGGCGGGGCGAGGACTCAGGAGACACCGAGTGGGGTGTCTGCACCAGTCTATGATTCTTTCACTCTATCAACTTGATGAGGTGATCGAATAACTTGGTGTAACAATGTCATAGCATGCCTTTTAGCTGCGATCCTAGCCTATTGCACGAACTAGTAGTAATGCTTAAGCGTAACTCAAGTCTCATGGTCCATGCGCATGCTTGATCTTATTATGTACATGTCGTTCTTGCATGATTATTTGTTCCTCGAATGACCAGATTGGCATTAAAAATAGACCCTTGGTGACAAGTTGGTAAAATAATAAAAAATGCTCCAGCGACGTTTGATTCATAAAAATGTACTCCAGCCACCATAATGACATTAAAAAAAATAAAACAAGTCAAGTGGGCCTTTTTTTTCACCGGAGATGGAATTTTGACTTATTATAATGATTTTTTTTGATCATTTTCCATTTTTCCATTGATTAATTTATATTTTCATATAAAAAAATCCCCAAATTTAGGTGGAGGGAAATTTCAAAATCCCCAAAGTTGGGTGGTGAGAAATATAAAGGCAGTTATAGAGCATGTATTATTTTCTTTTAGGTTATTTTTTCTTATCGAAATACAATTTAGTTAGTGGAGAAATGAAAAATGATAAAAAAAAAAACCATTACAATAAGTCAAAATTCCATCTCCGGCAAAAAAAAGCGGCCTACTTGACTTGTTTTATTTATTTAAGTGGTTTTTGAGGGGAACCCCCTTATATAATACACTTTATGTACAAAACCCCCTTATATCATTCTTTTGGTGGGGAACCCCTTTGTAAGTTACTTTGGCCATGACCAACCCCCCTTGTTTAATTTTTCGGTCAATTTATGAGATTTTAGGATTGATTTGCCCTTGCGAATTTGCTTGCTTTGGACCAATTTCTCCACCTTTAGTGCCTGCTTGCACAATTCTTCAAACGAGAAGAATGGCTGGAGTTCCACCTTCTCACCAATAGTGGAATTCAAGCCTCCCAAAAATCTTATCATCTTTTGTTCTTCGTGCTCATCCAAATCACACACCATAGCCAGTCTCTCAAATTTAAGCAAGTACACCGCCACAGAACTAGAGCCTTGTTATAGAGTTGTTACCTTCACATATGAATTTTTCAAGTAATCATTGGGCATGAACCGTTTCTTGAGTTGTTTCTTCAGCTTCTCCCAAGAATTGATCTTGTCCTTTCCTTCACGTCTTCTTTGTGCTTGCAAGTTATCATACCATAAAGAAGCAAACTTTTTAAATATTAAAGTTGCTACCTTGAATTTCTTACGATCATCATACTCTCGTACTCGAACACATGCTCAGCCTTCCTCAACCAATCTAACAAAATCTCTGAATCAAAACTCCCATCAAAGTCAAGAATATCAGTCTTGAGATTCTTGACATCATCTCGTGCATGTCGCCTAGGAGGTGGGCTGCCTCCATCTTCTTCACCACTTCCATGATCCGAGCCTTCATGTCACCTGTTTGTAGGGTTTCTCCTTGGTAAGGAATTGCATACCATGGTCTCCAAATTAGCAACCACATCAGCAAGTCCTGCAATCTGCCTCTCCATGTTTTCTTGTTTGTTTGTTGCATCGTTCACCATGATTAACTAAATTCACTTGATTAAGAACCTATTCTCTGATACCACTTTGATGCGTATTTTAAATGCTACTGAAGAACTCGAGTGAATTATCAACCAAGATTGAATCTTCTTAACAGTGGACTATTGAAAGAAATAAAAGAACTTATTTTTTTGGGTTTTTGTTTAAAGAAACGAAACAAGCAAGCAATAATTCAAGAAATAAAACGAATAACAGGGTAAGCAAGATCACCACTTAGTTCCATAAAGTCTAGGCCAGCAAGAACGAGATAAAGATCTCAAGAACATCACCAACTAGCAGGTATAAAGATGTAAAAGAAATTCAATGGCTGAATTCTCAATTCTCATTCAATGATCAAAACACACACTTAATTGATTACATTCAAGCAATATATATAGGCAAATAACTAGAGTAAGACTCCTACAAGGATTAGAAACTTCCTAATATTTATTCTCTACCATAACTGAAATCATAATACTTCTAAATTAACTAGGAAAGTAGTAAAAAGACTCCCACAGAATATGAAAACAAACGAACCCCTAATACAAATAGGAAATAACGCTATTAGGAAAGTTTCACCTTGGCGCCCATGTTCTTCCCAAAATGTATTTCTTCTACTTTCCAAAAATTAAACCAATGCCCCAGTTAGCACAATAACACCATAATTATGTGCTAACCAAGATTTCCCACCAATTACTTGCACGTTAATATTGAGTAATTCGTAGCCTGGAACTGTGCTTGTTCCCTGCATCTGTTCCTTAGTCTATTCAGCTCTAATTTGCCTAGCTATTTCCTGGCGAGTTGTTACTCTCCTTGCTCCCGCATCAGACTCCCCTTCTTCAAAAGGAATTTCCCTCAATTCCTCAAGCTTCTCATCATCCAAGTATGGTGACAAATCTCCCACATTGAATGTAGCACTAACATTGTATTCCCCGAGCAAGTCAATATTGTAGGCGCTCTCTCCCACTCGTTCCAGCACTTTAAAAGGACCTTCAGCTCGGCATCAACTTGTCGTTGCGCCTAGATAGAAAACAATTTTTCCTCAAGTGAATCCGAACTAAGTCACCAGGTGGAACACCAGTTGGGACCGATGCTTGTTTGCCTTTTCGTTGTAAAGAGAATTTGTCTTCTCAATCTTCGCTCGAACCTGTTTATGTAGTTTTATCATAGCTTCAACTCTGGCCTTTGCATCAAAATTGAGCAACTCCTTCGTTGGGATAGGACTTAAATCAATTGGCAAATAAAGATTAATGCCATAAACCACTTCAAAAGGTGAATGCCCAATAGCATATGTAGGTGACCAGTTATAGGTAAACTTACAATGAGCTAGTTTTTTCATCCCTGTTTCTTCTGGTCTTTCTCACAAGTCCACGTAACAGGTTTCCCAAGGTTCGATTAGTAACTTCCGTTTGCCTATCCGTATGTGGATGACTAGAAGTACTAAATAGTAGCTTAGCTCGCAATAACTTCTACAAAGTCTTCCAAAAATAGCTAAGAAACTTGGCATCAGGATCTAAAACAATGGAACTAGGTATTCCGTGCAAGCCCACAATCTCCTTGAAATACTAATCCGCAATATGAGAAGTATCGTCGGTTTTGTGACGTGGAATAAAATAAGCCATCTTGGAAAATCTATCTACCACAACCATAATTGCATCACTGCTATTTGGGATTCTTGGTAATTCAACAATAAAATCAATGCTCACATCTTCCCAAGTTCTAGTGGGAATAGGTAGTGGAACATATAATCCCCTATGAAAGGAACTCCTAGCTCTTTAACAAGTACAACATCTCCCAATCAATGCCTGCACATCTCCCACCATCTTTGGCGAAAAGAAATATTCTTAAAGGATTTTAAGTCTTTTTAATCCTAAATTGACCAGCAATACCTCCACCATGAGCTTCACACGCAAGTAAATCACGGAAGGAACATTTCCAAACACACAGCTTGTTCCCCTTGAAAAGGAACTCTTTATGCAACGAGCAACTCCCTTGAGTTCCTTGTTGACCCTCTTGATAAATGGAAACAAAATCAGCATCATCTTTGTACAACCCCTTCAACATCTCGAACTCAATCAGTCTTGAATTCAAAATTGCTAGCATAGAATATCTTCTTAACAATATATCTACAACAACGTTCGATTTCCCATCTTCATACTTAGATGAAAAATCAAAAGATTGTAGGAACTCAATCCACTTAGCATGACATGGATTTAACTTTTACTGCCCATGAATATGCTTAAGTGCTTCATGATCTGAATGCAAAACAAACAGCCTAGGTCTCAAGTAGTGACTCCAATTATCGAAAGCTCGCATAATAGCATAAAATTCCTTGTCATAACTGGAATAATTGCAACGAGAACCACTTAACCTCTCACTAAAATAAGCAATAGTTCTCCCCCTTTGGACTAGCACAACTCCTATGCCAATATCGCTTGTATCACACACGACTTAAATAGCTCATTGAAATCGGGTAATGCTAGAATTGGAGCTTTACATAATTTCTCGTTGATCACCTTAAATGCAGTTTGGGTAGCTTGTGCCCATTCAATCTTACTATTCTTCACACAATCAGTGATAGGACTCATCAAGGTACTCAAACTGTTCACAAAGCGCTGGAAGAATGATGCTAGTCCACGAAAGCTTTTAACTTGGGTAATGGTACCCGGAACAGGTCAATACTTTATCACCTCAACCTATGATTGATCAACTGAAATTTCATCTCTAGAAACAACATATCCCAAGAAAATAATGCTAGGAACCATAAGAACACTTCTCCATCTTACCATAGATCAGAGCCTCTGTTTCCTAAGTGTTTCAAACACTTGTTTCAAGTGATTCATGTGCTTCTCCTTGTTCCTACTACAGATCATCACTACAAGAAAAACCATTTATAGCAACGACGAATGTCGTTGCTAAAAACGAAATGTCGTTGCCAAAGATCTTTTTCGCAACGACATTTGTCGTTGCGCGTAATGGCATTGCGAAAGGGGTATCGCAACGACATTAGGTTGTTACCATAAAAATGTGTTTTTGCAACGACAAGAGCTGTTGCAAAAGCTTTGTCGTTGCCAAAATTTGGATTTCATATATAGGGTAGTTATTCTTTTTGGCAACGATGTTTATTGTTACAATAGATAATTTGTTTTTGGCAACGACAGTGTCGTTGCTATACATAGCTTGTGTTTGCCAACGAATATGTCGTTGCAATAACTAGTTTGTGTTTCGTTGCAATAAATAACTTAACGACTATGTTAATGCATTAAATATCTTTTATTTTGCAACAAAACTACCGTTGCAATAGCTATTTTCCTCTTTTTTTTTATTTTGAAAAAAAATCCTGCTTGTAAACGAGGCTATAACTATATCCATCTATCAATTGATCACCTGCAATAATTACTATCAAACTAATCAGGTAAACTAAACGATAATAAAATTTATAAACGACTTTTGCAATAGTTGTGCCCAAAATATTACAACTGTCCAACAAAAACAGATTCATATGATTCCACATACTTAGTCCAAATATAGTATTCTGAAATTCACAAAAAATGTTTAATATAAGCAAAAGACCATCTCATTTCCACAGCTGTTGCCAACCTTGACTTCACGTCATAACTACTAACCTGTAATAACAAGAAAAATCAAGTGACCTGAATTTGTAATAATGGAACATGAATGAACAAAAAATAATCAAGTATTGAAAAGTTTATTTGTTTAGTACTTATTTTTCAACTATATTCTTCTTTATCTCACTGTTAGCTAGGTTCTAACACAGTAAATGCAACTAAAATGTCAAAAATAAGTTAAACAATCATTGAAACTTTAAAAATCGTCAAAATAACTTGAAACCAATAATTTTTCTACAAAATCTCAACTTCTATCATGCTATCATCAAGACCATCAAATAAGCAAACATATAGTATCACTAGGTTCACCTCATAGTCTACAATAAGCACTTAGATATGTCTCTTAATATGAACTTATGGTGCTATTCACTATTAAGCTTGTTAATTGAGAAAAGAAAACATATGTAGATTTACCTCAGAGTTGTTGTGTTGGAGTTATGTCATTTCTCTGAACACCAAACATTATCAACATCTCTTGCCTCAATGCATCCATGGCATGGTTTTGTTGCTCTTTAAATTCTTCCATTTCTCTTTGTTGTTGAACCTGACTCTCCTTTAACTCTTTTATCCTTTGTGCTTGTTCTTGTATTTTCTCTTGCTGTTTTTGCATTGCCTTTTGTTGTTGTAGTTGTTGCTGACCCTTAGTATAACCACGTATTGCAGTCCCTTTCTCGCGAAAATATCTTGACCTAGGTTTCAAAACTTCAAGCAGCACCTCCTCTTGTGTCATTGTATCACCATTAGTGGCAATCACATCTTTCAAATTGTCCTAAATTATCACAATCCAATAATGAAAATTATTATATGATTTAGGTTTAATAGGAGAACTCTATAAGCTACTTATTATAACCCACATAACATACATGTATTTCCTTTGAACGTCTTTTATCAGCCCACTCCAGCTGTCCATCATCATTTTTATGTGTATGCTCAGCAAGCCAGATTACATCTGCAGCCGGTTTCACATTCTTGTTTTGCTTTATCTAGCATATTTATGATTGAATCATTTAGATCTAAATAAATTTGCAAAAAATAACTTCCACCAATTATATATTAATCTTCACTTACCAGCATATCCTCAAATTCAGCAAAGGATAAATTTCCAGTTGTGTGCTTGCATCTCTTCTCAGATCGCCGATTTTTGGAGTTCCTTTCACTTATTTTCTATGTAAACAATAGATATACATATCAAAGCACAATGATGGATACAAAGTCGCAATTTAGTAACTTGGATTAACAATCACCTTGAATTCATCAGACCCAAAATGCATAACACAATACTCCCATTGACTTTGAGGTAAGTCGGGAGGAGGATTTTTCAACCGTTCTTCATCATTACTCTTGCTCTTATAATAGTAATGTAAACGAGTTTTCCACAATCTATACAAGCGTTGCATAGTACCAACAACAAAAGCTTGCATCTTCAAATAACAACCACCTTCTACAATAGCAAATTTCTCCTAAATAAAACAACAATGAGTAGTAGTCAGTTTTAGCCTTAAGTTGCTTTAATGAGAGTAAACTTATAAAACATCATAGTATTACATTTATCTCCTTCCACATAGTATCACCCACTTCTGCAAATGCCTCTTGCCAACCTTTTACATTTAATGGAGCTCTTGTCCTCACGACACGACCACACTCATTCACTAAATGCTGAGCACTATCACCAATCGCCCGATCAATGTCTTCCGAAATGAAGATTTTCAACTTTGAATTTTTCCCTTTGATTTTCATGTTAACTACTTAGCTCTTATACTTCCCTTTCTTTGTCTCTGGCTCTTTTTTTTACTTGTAGCTAGTATCAAGTGAAGAAATAAGACAAGACTTCACATGAATATCATATGCAGAGAAGTTTGTGAAAGTAGAGAAGTTTTCAATACAAGCTGGAGCTAGAGAAAAATTTGTGAAAGTAGAGAAGTTTCAAAGCAGGGTATACTGGCAGTATCTGGAATCACAATGCAAATGGCAAATATAGCATTTCAAGTGGTTATAAATGGCTGAACAATCATCCTGAGAGAGTGAATTGGTCCTGGTGGGTTTGGAACAGATTTGACCAACCAAAACATTCATTTGGTTGCTGGTTAATAGCCCTCAATAGACTCAACGCTAGAGACAGACTCCAGCAGCAAGGAGTTTGCACTATCAATACCTGTTTGCTTTGTGGCAAAGAACCTGAATCTACTTAGCACATCTTCTTTAACTGTGCATATAGTGATAAATGCCTACAACTTCTATTTAGCTGGATAGGCATTAATCACAGAGGCAATTCTTTATTACCTATGATGAACTGGATAAGGAGGAGGTACAAAGGCAACAAATTCCAGGAGTGTTTTTTGGCAGCTTGTGTTACTGCGCTAGTATACAAGTTGTGGAAGGAAAGAAATGAGGCATTGTGGAATCAGACTATCACAAGAGCAACCCACATCATCAGAATGATCAAATATGAAATGAAGATTCATATGCAGAGTTGGAGACCTAAAAAATTCTCTACTACAAATAGAAACTGGATGGAAGATTTTCTTTTTTTTAGCTTTAACATGTTTTAGTTGATTCAGTAGTTTGTTCTTGTATTGAGTTGAAACAGAGGGTATGCCCTCTTATCGTCCTGTAATATCTACGCTATCAATGAAAGCTCTACTTACTTAGCAAAAAAAAAAAAAAAAGAAAAAGAAAAAAAAAGAATATCATATGTAAACAAGTGACCATGTACCATTCAAATAAAGATGCTAAATAATGACAATAACAATGGGTGGAAGCAGATTACTATCTAATAACAGACAAGTAAACAAAACACTCAAAATTAAGGCCAAATCCAAATCTGAACATGGAGTTATAGATAAAGAATAGTAAGCAAGAAATTGCACTTGTCATACCCATATTCATAACAGTAGAAACAAACATTTATTTACTTTTAGATTTTTTATTTACCTTCGCCATTAGTTTCATTCACAATAGACTGTGCAGAACCATGATCACTTGCTCTTCTTCCCGGGTTCTGGTTCTCATTATCATCATTTCTTGCATTGTTTATATTTTGTTCTTCTATTGGACGCTGAATGACAACTTCGTTAGCTTCTAAAGCTATAGCAAGTTTTCTGGTTAGCTTGCTCGATCGCTTTCGCTTACGTAGTTGACCCGTCAAATCTGTAATTAAGCAACAGAAAATAATGTGCATAAATGACGTAAATTTTTTCATAACAAAGTATGACCTTAATAGCAACTGTATACCCTCATTAATTTGTGGGATATCGTCTGCTAATTCATCATCTGATGTTGCATCCATAATATGAAGATCATCCTAAATTGAATTTGAGGACCTTACACTTCTTCCACCATTCCCAATTTCCACTCGATCACCAATATCTTCTTCATAGTGATGATCAACTTGCATAGATTGACAATTACCCCCATTTTCGACGTCTGTTTAAAATCACACAATAATAGTAGTACCATTTACGAGAAAGTAATAGGGGAATAAACAAAAAAAAAAAAAACAAAAAGAATCCAAATTCAACA
>BSSO01007301.1:0-11097 GCA_030267885.1 Mesembryanthemum crystallinum | reverse complement strand
ATTATTATTATTATTATTATTATTATTATTATTATTATTATTTAACATTTGAATAAAATATAAGACCATGTTATACTTGACTATATGAAAAATGGATAATAGAATAAAGTCACTTATAAAATTATAAGACTGGTTGAGACCATCACTTCCTTGTTTTTCAACAAAAGGATATTATAAATAAAAATGTTATAATAAATGACAATAAGAGTGAGTAAAAGAGATTATAAACCAAATAATTATTTTGTCGAGTAAATAAGTAAAGGAAATATAAACCCTAAAACGGAATTTTGGTTATCTACCAAGTGGATGATTGAATTAAGTTGAATTGAGAATATAATCAAGCTATAAGACTTATATGATTGAGATGAGCTATAAAACTTATGGGATTGTTGATTGAGTTAACGATAAATTAACTGTCTCTAAAATGAGAATAATATTCAAAATGTATTGAAAACAGTGAAGCTATTAAACTACTATGACTTAATATGAAAGATGTGAAGAACTTCTGGCACGGTACTGCTAGAAGGGTTAGAAGTGGGCAACATGTGCACACTAGGTATGGCCAGCAAGTCAACAGATAACCGTTGTTATACCAACAACAACCAGTTGGGTACCACTCTGAGGTACGTGGGAGATATAAGTAGAGTTCGGTACCTATACGGTACAGATGATTGAGATTGGTATCTTATTGATACGAATATTGATAATTTGTACCTTACTGGTACGTGTTGATTATCTGTGTGATTTAGTACCTTATTGGTACTATTGGGCCGATTTGGTGGGCTGGTTGAGCTCGACACTGGACTGAGGTTTTGGATTAGTTTAGCTCGTAATAACTCATCCCAATAACAAGTTAATATAAAAGGATAAAGAAATTACGTGCCGGCTAAGAAGCGTTGCTGTTAAGCATAAATAAAAGGCTAATAATATAAAAAGGTTAAAAGACACCAAAAAGATGATTTTCTCTAAAAATTATAAAAACCTAATAGGTTTTCCTTATTTTTACAAGGTGGAGTGAAAATACTCAGCATACCCTAACTTTACTTTCTTTTCAGTTTTCTTAATAAAGCACAGAGGCATGATCGGGAACCACGTGTGTCCTGGCGAGGAATAGAAGCATACTATGATAATATTAGTTACTATACATAGTTAAAGACAGCTATATATGTAATACGACTCAACAACGACCTTGAGGTTAATTATGTAATAATATAAGCACATTAAAGTTAATTTGTTCTACTTACTGTCTCACCATTCTTATTCAGCCGTGCGTGTGGTATATATGAGTTAAAGTGATTATGAGTTAATTAAGACACACATGTATAATATACGGCAGTAATGCACTAGAATTTGGGATGATCGCTTAAACTCTGATTAAAAGAGTCCCGAATTTCGGTGAATTACTGAGTGGTATCAGAGTAGAAATAAAAGAATAAAAAAAAATAAAAATAAATGAACTTAGGTAAAATATAATTTAAGCGCAAGGGTGCATGGTAGATAAAAAGTGTAGTTTTAAAATTTATTTTTAATTGATGCAAATTTATTTAGCTAAGTATGTATTCTATGACTTTAGATGGACTACAGTTCGTATGCACTTGAGCTTGTCACCCTTCTTCACTTCACATGGAGGATTATGAGTCTCTCCCCATGTACATCCAGCGTTTTCATCATGCTTGTTGGGCTTATTATAAGGCTTATCCGACTAGTCATGTTACTATACCTAAGTGGCAGGTCGATACTCTGCTGACTACCTTGCGCTTTTCCGAGCCATGGTTGAGCATCAAGCTCAATTACTGTGATTTGATCAACAGTACGGGTCAAATTAACCATGATAGGTACACCTATGGTAACTATACGTTTAGGAGCTTGTTCTTCCTTGAGGTGATATTGATGGATGCAGCTAGGGCTTGGGCTCTGAGAGGTGATAGTAGGAGAGATATTCTTAGTGTACACTCTCGTTTCCATCAGTCTATGGCTAGTTCCGTACCTCGACCTATCCAGCGACCTATCGCAGTTCATGTGGGAGATGTTTGTCCGCACATTGATTCATTTACTCAGGAGCCTCCAATTGAGTCTGTCGTAGAGTTGGGATTTGCTACTGGCATTACACCAACTCCACCTACCTACCAGCTCTTCGGGTCAGGTCATTCGCTTTTCTCATGGGATGGTCAGCAGAATAGTGATTAGAAAGGATGTGATCAGCTCAGTATGATCTTGTAGTTCGATATGGTTGTATATGTATGATGCGTGATACTACTAATACTCTACTTTATTTCCGTACCTTATCACTTTCATGGTTATGACTCAACATTTTTGTATGTATTAGAGCTTATACTTAGACTAGCTACAATATGACTAGATTGCTAATTTTGTAATTACATAGGCTAGAATCGGATATGTATAATCATGTATGTATTTAGAACTAGATGTATTTACATATCTATACTTATATGCTGTAGTTTTATTTACTTGTGTTGCTTATTATTATGTTATATTATGATCATGATAATAACCTCGAATGGAGATTGACAAGAGATTAATTAACCCAAGGATGAGATTCACATAGAAATAGCGAAGGGTAAAATACGGGCTAAGGAAACAACTGAACTATTTAGTTTTCTTTCAGATGAACGACAGTGAGGAACGAGTGCAAACACCCGTGAATGAATATGAGGAAGATAGGATTGAGACTTCGGAAACCCTTGTTTAGTACCTTGGAGCCGCTATGAAGCAACAATTAGAGGATAAGGAAAAGGAGAAAGATATAGCTGAAACTCCACAACCTGCTCTACTAACCAAATTTGCAGCTCATCAACCACCTACCTAGGAGGGAGGAGTGGATCCTGTATTACTTGAGAATTGGATTAGGAACATTGAAAAGTTGTTTGAGGCTATGGGGTGTCCTGATCGTCTTAAGATCACTTATGCCCAGTACTATCTCCGAAAAGAAGCCGATGCATGGTGGCAGATTTCTAAGGAAACCTATTTAGTTGAACCTGAGTTTAATTGGGGATGTTTTAAAGAGAAATTGAGGTCAAGATTCTATCCTCGTGCTTTAAGGAGAAAGAAACAAGAGAAGTTTGAGGTGTTAAGGCAAGGTAATATGTATGTGACTGAGTACACTGCGAAATTCAATGAGATGTCCCGCTTTGTTGAACCTTGGTTTGGGATGAGGAGGATCGAATTGAGAGGTTTGAGGATGGTCTCAATTGGTAGATCCAGCAGTTGATAGCTTGATCCTCCCATACTTTCAAGAGGCATATGACCGGGCTATTAACCAAGAGCGTATACAGGAGCGTCGTAAGGCGATAATCGGTAAGAACAAGATATAAAAGGAGAGTCTTGAGATGGTTAAGAAATCTAAGTCAGAAGGGCAAGTTAATGAAGCTAGGAGTACTGAGATGTTCAGGTGTACTTGGACTAAGCAGGGTAACCAAGGGAGATGTCATATCTGTGGTAAGGATCATCCTGATAGGGAATGTGATGCCAGGAAATGTTTCAGATGAGGAGGAACAGATCATAGGATTTATGAGTGCCCAAATAAGAAGATGAGAGATGACCAGAGGAACTTTGGGAACCGTTTTAACTACCAAGGGAACCACTATAACAACAATGGCAACAACAACAATCGTAGTAATCCCAGTGGAGGTGCAAACAACCCTCGACCTAGCATCGGAACGGGTACTCACTAGAAACCTCAATAGCAGCAACAACAAAGGAACAACAACAACGCTAGGAATGTTCTAGGGAGGATTAATGTGAAAAGTCGAGCAGAAGCCGAAGCCGACCCTAATGGTTATATCTGGTACCTTTTCTATTTTACTCTCATCCTGCTTACATACTTTTTGATTTCGGGGATTTGTATTCTTTTATATCCACTCGTTTTGTGCATAAATACCAACTTAAACCCACTAATAAAACCCTATTTAACGTAACACCATCTAACGGATCTATATTTCGATGTGAAGATTTACATGAAAATTGTCCTGTTTCTATAATGGGGGTTGACTTTCTACGAGACTTATAACAATTTGACCTAGCTGAATTCGATGCTATATTGGTATGGATTGGTTATACGGCCATCAGGCTCAGATAGATTGTAGGTCATAGAAAGTTTCTCTCAGAGGACCCGGGAGAAAGAGAGTAAGTTATTGGGGAATTGAGGTGAGACCTGGAGTTAAAGTTATCTTAGCTGTGAGTATGGCTGCACATATACGCAAAGGGCATAAGGTGTATTTGTGCTTAATCTCTGATGAAACTCCGAAGAAGTGTAAATTGGAGGAGATTCAATATCCCGACGTATTTCCTGACAAGATACCAGGGATGCCACCTCGGCACATTATTAATTTCACTATCGATCTTGTACCCGGGGTAGCACCTATCTTGAAGGCACCTTACAAAATGGCATTAGCGGAGTTGAACCTGTTGTAGAAAGGTTATATTTAGCCTAGTTTATCACCATGGGGATCACTAGTCTTATTTGTGAAGAAGAAGGACAGAAATATGAGACTCTGTATAGATTACAAGGAGCTTAACAAGATCACTATCAAGAAAAAATACCCGCTTCCTATAATAGATGATTTATTTGACCAATTGAAGGGTGCCACAATCTTTTTTAAGATAGATTTGAGATCGAGATGCCATCAATTGAGGATTAAGGAAGAGGATATACGTAAAACGATATTTCATACTCAATATGGTCATTATGAGTTTACTGTTATGCCTTTTGGGTTAACTAATGCACCAGCAGCTTTTATGGATCTTATGCATAGGACTTTCCAACCATATTTAGATCATTTTGTAGTAGTATTTATTGATAATATATTGGTTTATTCCAATACTCGAGAACCACACGCAGATCACTTACGTGTTGTACTGGATACTCTGCGAGCACACCAGTTATATGCTAAGTTGACTAAATGTGAGTTTTGGATTAGTGACGTTGCTTTTCTAGGGAATATTATCACTAAGGATGGTATTTCTATAGACCCAGGTAAGGTTAAGGCAGTTCAAGAATGGCCGCAACCAACTAACGTACCAGAGGTACGAAGTTCCTTGGTGTGGGACCCGGGATGCCGCCCCCGCATTCCAGCATGCGTGGCTTTGGTGTTTTAACGGCTCATGTTCTTAGTGAGGTTTTCGTGACCTTATTTATCATGTTTTCTTTTTTGCAAGGTAAGGAAGTCGCCACCATATTTTAGGAATATGCAAACCGCAGAGGCACCGAACACGAATATCTAGAGAGATACCATGATTGAGCCAAATTCCGCCCTATTCCCATCATAGGGCGTGACTTCATGTTGCCCAAAAGGAGATCGGGTTCGGGAATGTGAAATCTATTCACATGGATCGAAAGCAAAATTTGTCGTTTATCTCACATGACAAGCATGCAACATTTTAGCCCTTTGACTACATTCGCAATGTGGGTTGTCACGCATTTATCCACAAAGAGACTTATAAGGGTGGTCTCTTTGACACCCTCATGGACGAATTTGATTGGATGAATCAAACCCATCTAAAAGGTGAACTCATAGGGATAATTGATGGATTAAAATCACGAATGATTAGTGTACCAATTAAAACTAGAGTTTTATTAGTATTTTACATGCTTTGAAAAGTGTTAGAATTAAGTCAGCATGCTTTTGTTTTAGGTGAGATTTAGCCGGGTGAACATGAGATTCAATTCGTATGAGATTGATTAATTTCACATGAACGAACACACAAAATCAATCGAAGATTACAAAATGTAAAAGAAGCAACCCTTGATGGTCGTCCATGGGATGACTACCTTGGGTTGGAACCTCCATATGTGAGATTCCTCAAGTTTAAGACTCCATGTCGATGGCGGTTTAGGAGTTTTTGTGAGTATTTGGGAGGATGTTTGATTTGTGGTGGAGGTGTGGATGTGGTTTTTGTGGTGTTAAGGAGGGCTTCCCTTGGTGTGAATTTTTCTCAAAAAGGTGGTTCTAGTGTTAAGAACCCTCTAATTGTTTCAAATTACACCTTAATCTTCTAATTTTAACTCTCAATTGTCCACCCTTGGAATGAAGGGAGAGGACGTATCTATAAGAGCCAATACTTCGGCATTAAGCAAAGTTCAACAACTATTCCAGGCCGAATTTCGCGTCGGTCAAATGGGGCTTCGACCGGTCTTATCATGGTGGGACCGCTCGACCGGTCTTGGCGCTGGTCCAGCGGCGGTGAGGCCGTTTGACCGGTCCTGGCCATTCGACCGAGGAGCGTGGTCAACGGTACGGTAAGCTTTTGATTGGCCGAGAACTGAAAGTCAAAGCGTACTTATTATTCATAATCTGGTATGTACCCATGGATCTGGGTCCATTTGCTCCCTTTGCGGGTTTTTGGGCGGAAATTTGATCCGTTTGCCGCTCCATGTCTCGGTTTTGTGCCGAAACCTTCTGATACTCATAACTTTTGATCCGGGATTCCGATTGGGGATCCGTTTAAGTTTTGAAAAGCTTAGAACATGGGTTATTTTGTGAGGGTGAGATTTTTGGGTTACATCTTCTTGGGGTGTCATGCTTGTAGGAGGTTCGTCGTTTCCAAGTATGTCATTATTTCGTCATCGGGTGGTGGAGGACTTAGGATATACCGGATGGGGTGTCTACAGAAAACCCCACTTTGACCGAGCTCGGGGAAGAGCGAGGGTCAAAGTAGTGAATGGGAGGAATAAATTGTGTTTCGTTCTCCTAGACTGCTGAAAAGGTTTGTCAAAAAACCAGTTTTGCGAGTACCGAGTAAAAATCAGGCTTGATGTGTGTCAAGGTGAATATGCACCTGTTGAATGAGATAAACGAATTGGATTTTTTTCCCTCAAACTGGCAAAATTTTGATTTGCGAAAGATACCGAATTAAATCGGGTGGATGTAAAGGTGAGTGCTCACCTGTTGAATGAGAGGAATAAACTAGGATTTTATCCTGTCAAAAATTCGGTTTTTTGTGAAAAAAATACCGAACGAAAGTGGGTTTTTGTTGGACATAAAGGTGAGTTTTCATCTGTTGAATGAGAGGAATAAATTGGAATTTATTGTCTCAAACTGCCAAAAATTTTATTTTTTTTGTAAAAAAATACTGAATGAAATCGGCTTTTTATTGGAAATTTTGTTTTGCGAATACCGAGTGAAATTGAGTCCTGTGAATAATCTGAAAAAATTTCAGTGCCCAAAAGGGGTATTTTGAAAATTTATGAGTGCGTAAAAGGGATGCACTTTACCTGTGGGATTGCCAGTTGACTGTCGAATTTCGAACTGGGGGCAGTTCCAAAATTTGGCGCGGAAGACGGTTGGGCCAAATAGCTATTGGAAGCGCGCGAAACAGCAAAAACGGAAGAGGTGCCCAAAGAGGGGTCGGGCCGGCCTAACGGGCCTCGAGCCGCCAAAGCAGGGCCCCTACCGTTAGACTGGTGGGACCGCGGCCCGACTGGCCAAGCTCCCCCCATTCAAAAAGAACGGGGAGCTCAAGGGAGGCCGAAAACCTCCATTTTCGGCCCCGTTGAGCTCTCTCTCCTCAAGAAGGCCCTCAAGCCTATTTTGGCGCTATTTTGCTCGGATTTTGCATCAAATCGACCACATTACTTGCTAGTAAGTGATTCTCTACTTGTTTTGTCGATTTTTGTTGATTTTGCTTGAGTTTTGCATGTTGAATGTTTGCGGGTTTTTGAGTGAAAAGACTTGATTTTTGGCCTGTATGGTGCCATTTCATCTTGAATTTTGGTGGCTTGCATGTTGTGGATGCCAAATAAGGTTAGGGGTCTTGTTGGTTTGGTGTGAACCGCATGTTTGAATTTTGAGTTCTTGAGGAGAGAGAAAGTGGCATTTTTAGCCCACCATGGTTGATTGAGCTTGCTTGAGTGCTTGTTTCTTGCTTGTTGTTGCTTGTAGCATGCTTGAGAACCAGTTAGTTGTATGAACTAGTGATTTTGGCATGGTTTCGAGTTTTCCATAATAGGTACAAATTTTTTAACGTGGCTTGCATGGTGTTGTATAGCTTGCATGGTAGTTGTGGTTGGCTTAGTAGTGTGTACTAACCTCTTGAAAACATTTGGGATGGGCGTGGTTGTGTCGTTTTGCTGCAGAAATTTCGATTTTCGTTGAACTGAACCCGTTGGGACGCCTTTAGTTTGGTGTGAACTTTAGGCGTTTTTGTGATTTGTTTGGGGTGAACAAAATTCCATCCTGTATTGTGGAGTGAATCTTCTCTCAATTTAGTGTGAATTGGGGAATGCCATTATTTTGTGCTTTTTGTATTTATGGCCCCCATAGAGGCGACAAGCCGGACGTCTTCATTAGGGTGTTTCCTCGAGGTGTGATACCATCGCATGCGAGGGATTTGGTGATTCCCAAGCCCTAGAAGGATTTCTTCAGGTACGACTTTCACCCGAGCACCGCGTGGGAGTCGTGCGATCTGACCAAGGAGCCGAAGTCGCACCTTTCACATCGGGGACGCCATGTGAATGTAATTCTCTTTCATCGATGTTTTCGCTACATAATTCCATGCGTAGCATCTGTGAGAGTCCAATGCTTAGGACTTGCAAGTGTGATAAAAATAGTCCCCTGTTTCGGACTATTTTGCTGAATTGTGTTGCTTTGATAGGATAAGTCCAACGCTTAGGACTTGCATGTGGAAAATAGCCCTTTGTTTCGGACCATTTTGTTGGATTTTGCTGATAAGAGGAGTCCAATGCTTAGGACTTGCATGTGTCAAAAAGAATAGCCCCCTGTCTCGGACTATTTTACTGAATTTGTCGCTTTGTCTTTTAGTGGCGTGTTAAAGATGTCTTTTGTGTTTAGTGGTGTGCTAAATTGACCATCTTGTATGGATTAGTATGCTTTGGTCTTTTCCTTTACTGCTTCCCGTTTGCTTGCAGGAGGCGGATTGCTCTCTCCATGTTTACACTAGCGCTGTGAGGATTGCCCCTACTTACGCGGTTTTGTCGGAGGAGAATAGGGAAATGGTCAGGGCTGCTGGCTTCGGTGGCTTGGTGGACACCATGCTTGATCAAGGGAGCATAAGATCATGCTGTGTCTCGGGGACTAGCGAAGGGTTTTCGGGACACTACCAATACGTTCCACGTTCCTGTGGGTGAGATGACCATTACTCCTTTCGAGTTCTCGGTGATCTTCGGGCTCTCGTGCCGGGGAAAGCCTCTCCTGTACGGCGATCATCTGATAGGGAATGTGACCGAGTTGCATGCCTTTTTTTTTTAGACTTTCGAGCGGTTGGCCCTAAGCCGAAGGTTAGGAGTGGTCGAGATTTTTACTTCCCTTGAGAAGAGGGCTATGAGGACTCGCAAGCGGCCCATTTGTTTATCGCCCTCTTGGTTAATGCTACTATCTTGTCGGACAAAGAGTCAAAGATACACATTTTCTATCTTCCATGTTTGAGGGAGCGTTTCGAGGACATGGCGGCTTTTGACTGGGGTACACCCTCTTGGGGTGTGCTGACCCGTGGTTTGAGAGGGATTTCTAGGATCCCTTCTTCGAGCAAGGGCGTCGCGAGGGCAAGAAGAGGCGAGTAACACTAGAGGATGATGAGGTTCCCCTTAGTACTGAGTCCGTCGGACACGTGTCCTCTCAAGGACTGACGCAAGTGTTGGAGTATACATCCTTCTCTTGTCATTTGTTTGTTTGTGTTCATTTGTCATTCTTCTACTCATGTGGTTTGCATGTTTCAGATTTGGCTGCACGAGCATTTCTCTTATCTAGCCCCCAGGGTCATGGTAGAGAATCCCGGAATACCGGGTGTGAGCAGTTGGCGAGGCCACTTGAATTGGTGCAGGGGGTTGTGCGAGCTGTGGGATGCTTTGGCTAGTTTGATCCCCGATCAGGTATATTTAGTCACCCTTTTGTTTGATAGGAGACCGGCCATCATCCGTTTCAGAACTATTTTCCTATGTTGTGCAGGTTCCATGGTTCCCCTAGGAACGTTACGTGCGGAGTCTTCCGACCGAGGAGGGCTCCACTGAGATTGATCAGAGGAGGGTGTTAGTCCCGCATCCCTTTGGTTTTGAGTGGCTGTTGGGACAGAGAGTGATCCGGCAGCTCGTGCCCGACTATGAGGGGCCCTTAGTTACACGGGATCCACCTGATTCCATGTTCTAGAAAAAGTATTTGAGGCAGTGTTGGCGTGATTGGGCCACGAGCGGGACTTCGTGCTTTGGTTACCTCGTGGCCACCCCCGAGGGTATGTCCCATTTGAATGTTTATGAGGCATTCATGGTGGAACGCTTGGTTGAGAACTTCCGTTTAGAGGTAGTGTTTGCTTTTACCTTTGGTAAGTTTTGCCTTTATACCGTTGTGTGCGGCATGTTGAATACTTTGTTTGTGCAGTTTGAAGCTCCTGACGAGGTGGGGGAGGTCGAAGTTGTGCTTCCCGTCCTCGAGGTGGAGGATGTGGATGAGCACGGAGGCTGTATCCGTCAGGTTCCCCCTCCTTTTGAGGTTCCGAAGGAGGTGTTAGATGCCGCCATCCCATAGGGGTGCAAATGGGTAAGCATCTTATTTGTTTGGGAGTTCGTGGGCTCCTTCATGCATTATAAATGATCTTTTGTTCCTTTGCAGTTCAGCAGAGAGCAGAGCCGACGGATGGTTGCCATGCTGGAGACTTGCAAGGCATGGTTGAAGAAGTTGTTTCATCAGACATCTTGTAAAGGGCAGGGCGTAGCTTCCAAGGTGACAGTCTGCGTCTTACTTATTGTGTGTGGATTGTGAGTTTGTCTGTATCATGATGTCTTTTTTGCTCATGTAGGGTCCCTATGTGGGTTCTTACTTGCGTCCACACATTCCATGGGCTCCCTTCCGGAGTGGCGGTGCTCAAGGGCCTACTGGCAGTTCGGCCTGGAGAGCTCCCGTCTTCGGAACTCGTGGTTTAGGTCCCTCCTTTCATAGTTCGGGTGCTTCGATGGTAGGCAGTTGTGATACCCCAAATATTTCTACATTATTTATTTATTATTCAAAAGGATTATTTGAAATAATTATCGTTTAATTATACGATAATTCTCCTTTATGGATTTTATTTAAATTATTTGATTTATTTGAATTATGAGGTTTAATAATAAATATTAAATTCTTATAAGAAATT
>BSSO01007300.1:0-11098 GCA_030267885.1 Mesembryanthemum crystallinum | reverse complement strand
AATCTTTTTCAATTGATTTAAATTAATGTTAATTAATTAAATTTAAATTAAGTTTTAGATTTAATGAAGGAAAGTATTAGTATAAAATGTTAAAAGTATTAGTTTTTTTAACTTAAAAGTATTAGTTTGAATGAGACAAATTATAAATGGGAAAAATATTAAATAAAATCGCATAAATATTAGTTCCAATACAAAAAAGTATTAGTTCGAATATTTAAGTATTAGTTTGAATGAATATATAAAGTATTAGTTAAAAATATTAAAGGAAAGTATTAGTTTGGATAAATAAAAGTATTACTATCAATATTAAATGTAGTAGTTTCATATGTACTAATATCAGAAGTATAAGTTCCACAAAATATAAGTATTGCTTCAAAATGCACCAAGTATCATTTCGAATAAAATATAGTATTAATTCGAATAAAAGAAAGTATTAGTTCGAATATTAAAAGTATTAGTTTTTTTTAACATACGTATTAGTTTGTATTGCTTGAGCATTAATTAGTTCGAATTAGAGTAAGTATTAGTTTGATTATCAAATGTATAAATTAATATTATATGTTAATCGCAAATTGGGAGAAGTATTAGTAATCGCATAAGTATTAGTTCGAATAAAAGAAAGTATTAGTTTTTATAGCATAAGTATTAATTTGAATGAGGAAAAGTATTAGTTTTGGAAAATGTTAATTAACATTGTAAAAGTATTAATTCGAATAAAATAAAGTATTAATTTGAATATTAAAAGTACAAGTTTTTAATATTGAAATCATAAATTATTAGTTTAAATGAGACAAAGTGTTAAAAGTATCATATTGAAATTGCATAAGTATTAGAATGAATCAAAAGATGTACTTTTTGAATGAATTGTCAAATAAAAGAAATACTACTAGCAGCCTACCTAGTTAAATAAAACGTAATATACCCAAGAGGTGTTCGCCCACTAGTAAACAAGCTTTGGATAATACACCAGGTCACGAGTTCAAACCTCCTGGGGAGCACCTACACGAATTTATTCGTGGAACACCCAAGGCCGTGCGTTAGGAGGTGCCCTTTAGCCATGCCCAATTCCTCCTTGCAGACACAAAAAAAAAAAAAAAAAAAAAAAACGTAATATCTTACATAAACAAGAGTATAAGTTTAGCTTGGTGGTATAAGTTTCACATTATTCCCAGGAGACCCAGGTTCAAATCCCATTGGCTACAAACACAATAACTTGTTGGTACTGTAGTATTACAGTATATTTATAATATAATATACTGTAATGTACAATAATATAATTACAGTATTATTGTAATCTTCTCCATCGAAGAAATCAACAGGATTATACTGTAATGTAAAATAATATAATTACAGTATTACTGTAATCTTCTCCATCGAAGAAATCAACAGGATTTTGTTCCCGAGTTTACGGACATTCTTCTCCGATGCAATTGGGTCATTAGCGCTATTTTCAGAGATGGAAAGCGATCCACAACTCGAACCACTCGGTCATCAAACTGCACCAAAAAAAATTAGAATTAGAAAATTAGAGTTAGAAAGAAAATCAAGAGATAATTAGAAAACAAACTATCATACCTCAATTGTAGCGGCACATACATGCTCATTCAGCATGTACGAATACTGGAAGACATTGAGATAGTCAGGGCAAATATTTTTAGCCCACAATGAATTACTGTAATCTTCTCCATCGAAGAAGAAGCAGTTGGGTCATTGAGGGAGTCCATCACAGCTTTTGCTTACGGACATAACTTACGGACATTCTTTTAGTGAGCCTCAACAGGACTTTGTTCACGAGCTTGCGGACATTCTTCTCCATCGAAGAAGAAGCAATTGGGTCATTGGCGCTATTTTCAGAGATGGAAAGCGATCCACAACTCAAACCAGTCGATCATCAAACTGCACCAAATAAAAATTAGAGTTAGAAAGAAAATCAAGAGATAATTAAAAAACAAAAGAAACAGTATCATGCCTGGATTGTAGCAGCATATATGTGCTCATTCAGCATGTACGAATATTGGAAGACATTGAGACAGTCAGGGCAAATATTTTTAGCCCACAATGAATGCTTGTGATGATTGTTGGTTATTAATAGAAAAAATATTAAATAAAATTGCATAAATATTAGTTCCAACAAAAGAAAGTATTAGTTCAAATATTTAAATGTATTAATTATTCAAAGTTTGAATGAATATATAAAGTATTAGTTAGTTGGGAAAAATATTAGTTAAAAATATTAAACTAAAGTATTAGTTCGGATAAATGAAAATATTACTATCAATATTAAATGTAGTAGTTACTAATATCAGAAGTATAAGTTCCACAAAATATAAGTATTATTTCAAAATGCACTAGTATTAGTTCGAATAAAACATAGTATTAATTCGAATAAAAGAAATTATTAGTTCGAATATTAAAAATATTAGTTTTTTTGAACATAAGTATTAGTTTGAATTTGAGAAAAATATTATTTCAATGTGACAATAGTTACGTATTAGTTGTATTGCTTGAGTATTTGTTCGAATTTAAGTAAGTATTAGTTTGATTATCAGAGATATAAAATTAATATTATAAGTAAATCGCAAATTAGGAGAAGTATTAGTAATCGCATAAGTATTAGTTCGAATAAAATACCTTCATCGCATAAGTATTAGTAAATCACAAATTGGGAGAAGTATTGGTCGCCGGTGTTTATTTTAAATACCTATATGTCACCGGAGTTTTTTTTATACCAAATTATCCACTTGTGGTCATTAAAAATACCCATTTGGTCATTTGGGAAAATAAGAGCTAAGCACAAATATAATAAAAAGGAGAATAATAGCTAGGGACAAGAAACCAAATGACAGTCTTAAAGGTTTCTAAGTCATCACGCAATTCACCGGAGCTTAGGATGGTCGTTAGTTATCACTTTTCACTTTTTGTTTTTTAAACTAAAAACCAATTTTTGAACCCAAATTCTTGTTTGAGACGTGTCTTATCGAATTATTAGATGAGACTCATAAATAATAACATTTGTAGATTGGGTCTAGGTTCACTTATTGAAATTGGCTAAGTGATGGTCTCATTAAAACTAGTCTCATTAGAGACAAGCTGATTTTTGAAACACAAAAACTTTTATGAGGTGCCCTAATATACGAGGCTTACTACTTTAAAGAAGAAAAGATGGTGCTTGGTACTCCACTAAGCATTGAAAATACCACATTTTCTTCTTCCAAGTACTAGGCTCATGTATGAGGCCACCTCATACAAGATTAACTGTTTTTGAAAATCACTTTTTTTTTTTTTTTTTTTTTTTCCAATTTTCGGTTATCAGTTTTGAAAACTAAGCATACAACTATAAGCCCCCAAAAAAATATTATTTCTAAAAATAAATATACTATTTTTTCAAGGTTTAAAAACTATAATGGCTTTTTCTCTTACAAATTTTATTTATCGCAAATTCTTATGTACGACCGTCTAACCGTTAGACGACCCAATATAAGGGTGACTTTTCGCAATTTATGGGCTATTTTTAGCCACCAAGGGGCTGCTTTTATATCTTATAGTAATTTTATAAAATTACCCTAAGTCGTAAAAATGTAGCCCCTAAGTCGATAAAATTAGCCATTAAATTGCAAAAAGTTATTCCTATATTGGGTCAAGTTGTATAAAGTAGCCTTTAAGTCACTAAAAATAACCCCTAAGTTACAAAAGATCACTCTTAAATTAAGCATGCAAAAGATCACCTAAAATTTTGTTCTCTCCTAATTTTTGAAAGCTAATTTTGGGACGGAGGGAGTATACATTTGCTTCAGCAGCAAAGTTGTTAATGTACATGTGATTCAATTCCAAAAAGACAGGCACTTCAAAAATGGTTACTAGTATTATTTTATATTCCGTACATTTGATTTTCCTTTTTGAGCCTTGTACAATATCACAAACAAATCATACAACCTACCATTACATTTTCCCCTGGTACAATATGTTTCTTTCACAATGTACAATCTTAAAAACTGGCATAAGGTCCAGGTTTATTAACTCTCTTTTTTCAACAATGACTTTATCCAAGTAGCCTGAAACAAAGCAGAAAATATCTGTTGGATTAATCCACGACTAGGCCTCTGCATAGAAGAAATCAAGGATCTGTAATCGGACAATGCAGCCTCAGAAAGTGGCTCCAAAAATTCACATTTAGTCAAGATTTCAGGTGGTGGAATTCCATCAACCAGGTTAGTGACCAGCTTTGGCGCGCCCTTGGGGAGTACTTTAGACATTTGAGAAGGTGCTTCTTCTAAGGAAGATGGGGATGCACCGGGAAACACCCCTTGCTTGAAGGGAAGCTCTCGAGCGGGTTGTAAGCAGAATTCTAACCACTGGTGAACCACAGGAGACGGCCCTCTGATTCTCCCTCCAAGTTTTTCCAATGGTGGGCACTTAGTTGTGGCTGGAATAGCCTGCAAAGTTTGGTCCAAGAAATGATCAATGATGGGTATTGGGTATTTCTTTCTCAGACAAAATGATGCAATGCAGAATATAAACAAATTCATGTTGCCTTGTGCACGTAATTTTTTGATTGACTATAATACGGGTAAAATTTCGATCAAAGAGTCAGTAGGACATGTAAAGACCAGTGATACTGAACTTTTTTTTTTTTTTTTTTTTTTGTGGCTAAAGCATGTATAACTGAAATTACTTGAGAGAAAAATTGCAAAAATTTGGAAAAACAAGATGGTACTGCCTTGTTGAATGAGCTGAAAATATTATGGATGGGCACACTTTGTCAGCTATGAATTATAATGGAGTTTACTATAAATGGTCAGTGGACTTTCTTATGCTCTACATTTGTTGTCAAGTACTAGCAAGAAGTCAATGTTTTTTCCAGGAATAGTCTAATGGAAATAGTCTCTCTTTAATCACAAGGCTAGGCTCTCGACAGATAGTATGGTATACTATGGTAACAACTTTGAGAAGATGATCCCATCTGAACCTTACTATCTAGAAGCCTGCATTTCATCCACGCAAAACTTTTAGAACCAATCTAATCTCAACCCGAGTATTATCTCCCCCCAATGCTGTATCCATATGTAAACTCAAGTAGTGACCCTCCCATGGTAGATATATCAAGTCCCTTTGTGTTGTTTCGATACCATTAATACGAGGTTTGCTTCCAGTGTCAAATTGCAAAAGGATATCATAAAACGATTGCACAAGGTTTCAGTGCATAAATAATCGCAGAAACATACCCATAGATCAGCCCATAAACTAGCTCCAGACTTTGGAACAATAACTGCAACATCTGACAAGCGCTTGGCAGAAGGAAGAATGTCACTGCTCCATCCAACAGCCACCCAAGCATCACCGACACTAAAAGCTTTTAGATAATTTGTGCTGTCAAATAACAGAACCTACATAAAGACACCAGAAATGTAAGTGAATACACACACAAACACAAACAAACTTAAGTTTCTTACAAATCCTAAAAAATTGTCTGCTTTCCAAGATCGAGCTTCAACCATTAAATTTTCAGTACATGTAGGAAATTTTTTAAAAAGATAGTAGGAGAATATTTTTTTGGTACAAATACAACGATACTAGTTACCCACATCCATTTATGACTCCAATTGTTTTGATCGTTCCATCTAAACCATCCCCATTCCGAGTGAAGGCTATGCTACAGGGTCCCGAAAAGAATCCGTGAGTTTATAATGAATTTGTGGAATGAAAGCTTGTGAATCATTTTCATTGCATCTTCACTTTAAATATGTTTTTGAGCCTTACATGACGGATCCAAAATATTGTCACTAGAAAGACTAACCATTCCCTTCCTTAACAAGGCTTAAATGCTAGGATTTTCCTCAACACCCAAAGCAAATCCTTAGCTTGAAGTTATTTGGCTTAAATATAGTGTCCAAAGCCTATTGGTATCTGTAAAAACATTTCAAGCTAGCTTGCAAATAACTACTTTCTCAACTCCCCTCTTTTCGAAGTCCAAAACACCAGCAATTCGTGTTTACAAATCAAATACCCAAACAACTAGCAATAATTATTAATCGCCATGTTCTTCTCTAGAAGAACCTTCTATCAGTTCTATCCAGTGTCCTACACTTTGAATTTTTCCAAAGCATTGCATTATATATGTGTCCAAAAGGATTATTAATTTGGTTGTATTGTTACCATACTCCCTGTTTAGAAGGGAATTAGACATCAAATCTTAATAATCTGGGCACCGAGTCATCTAAAGCAACTAATGTGTCAGGTTTCCACAACATAATAAACAGCTTAACTTTGCCACTTCCCTCTTCAGTTCAGTACCTGATTGGCGAGCAGAGCTAGATTCTGCTGTACAGCACTTATCCCACCAGGAATTTCTTTCCCGATATTATTAGTATTATATGAAGCTCCCATATACTTCAAAACGGCTCCAACAACCTCTCTTGGAGAATCAATCATTGAAATCCTTCCTGCAAGCTCAGGACGCCATAAATCTGCCCAGTCCTGCAGCAGTGGATTACTTAATTATAAAAAAGAAAGAAAAGAACCGTACAAACAATGAGTTTTAAATGTGAACATACAGGGGATTCAGATGATTTATTAAAACGCCAAACAATCTTTAAAAAAAAAAAAAATCCACCAGCAGCACCAGGGACCCAAAATAATTTCATACAATTTTTCGGGACAACATATAGAGATTTGTTATCCGTAATGGAAATAATATGCACTTTTTTGCATGATGAGAAATCAAATGTAATATGGATAACTTTTTTGCACGATGAAAATCATCAAATCCCTGAGATCTAACCTCTATTGGAGCAAGACCGAGCTTGTCAAATTTGCTCTTCTTGTATGCTATTACCATGCTTCCCCATCGATATGGAACAGCCCACATCCTACCCTCAGGATCAATCTTCCCTTCACTGTTCCTACGCAGATAAACCTGAGGCTATGTAAGTGAAATTAAACAACAACAAACACAAACTACTTCTAGCAGTGGTTGCTAACTTGATTCTCATATTTAGCAGTCATAATGAAAGGATACAAGAAGAATAGCGATCCTCAAAAACAGCAAATGGGACTTTTTTTAACAAGAAGATGATCCTCCTGGAAGACTTCCAAAAGTGCAAAAAGAAATGAACTATTGCGAATGCGAATAAGAAATGAGTTTCACTGTTGAAGATACGCCTTAACTTGAGAAAAATAATTCTGAGCACAATCAACATACAGAGGATATAAAAGGAGCCCTCAGCCCAGAAGTCATGAAGCTGCCCCAAATCACTTACACAGACCTCCCAATTCCCATTTCTNCTTAATCTCTTCCAAGCAACAGGGCATGCCACATGCAGAGAGACACAACTATACTTTGGGTATGTTTGGCAAAATTAGCTTTAGCTGTAAGCTGTAGCTGTTGCTTCAAATCTTGTATGGTAGCAGAGATAAAAAAGAACAAGCTGTAACTTTTACCCAAAATCTAACTGTCAAGTGAAAGCTAATATGAATAGCTTTCAAAAATCAGCTGTAGCTGTCGGTGTTGCTAAAATCTTGTTTGATGGCTGAGATAAAAATGAACAAGCTTCAAGCTGTAAAGCTAGATTTTGAAAGCTTTTGGTGCCTAACATACCCTTACTATGGACTTTACATCAATCTTATGGAATAATGGAACCAATTGCATTACCAAGACTGCACTGAAAAGGTCATTAGCACGAAGTCCTAAAAAACAGATTTCAAGCAGCAACAAAACTGCAAATCTCAAAATAGAAATTCATTATTTTTCGTCATTTCTTCTTAATTTGTTTGAGATTATAGTGAGAGTAAAGACAATAAGACTAAAAAAAAGTTTGAAAGTGTATTTTCATCAATCTTATGGAAGAATAGAACAAATTGCATCACAAAGACTGCACTGAAGAGGTCATTAGCATTAAGTCTTAAAAAAATAGATTTCAATCAGCAACAAAACTACAATTCTCAAAATAGAATTTATTATATTTATGTTATTTCTTCTTAATTTGTACGAGATTATAGTGAGAGCAAAGATAATAAGACTAAAAAAAAAAAGTTTGAAAGTGTATTTCTTGTTCGTCCAGACAGTCCAAAGTATCCTATAACTGTGTTAGCTGTTGACCAAACAATAAAAAGCACGAAGAGAAGACAACAAGGAATGCCCTTCAAGTTTTATGAGCAAATAGACACTAATCAACAGATTGCCTTCTACAACATGCTTTTACCTTCCATTTTTCTGTCAAACCCCTAAGCCAGTCTTGTTCTTCTGCATTCTGAATTGGCTCAACTATAGCATTACCAATGGCAAGATCGAGCCAAGAGTCACCAATTGTAATGAGATCAGCTGAAATAGCAGATTTTGGAGAAGCGTCGACTTTGCTTGAGGACCTCAAAAGTTCAGAAAAAATGCCCTCAAGAGTTCCACGGAATTGCATACTCAACTTTGACCTCCTTCCTTGACATTGAAAAAATTCCTATATGTTTGAGAATATGTGGTAAGAGATCTACTGCCAACTACTAAAGCACCTGTCATACAGTTGGAGGTATACCATCAATCTAACAACTGAAACAAAAAACATGGTAATCTGCAGACCTTAATCCATGCAGGTGGTACGGAGCCTTGTAAAGCTACAACTCTTAAAGGGACAGTCAAAGCATATGTTTTGGATTTCCAATTCTCAAACTCTTCACGCAACTGCTCATCTTCAAAATTTTCAACATCTTGTCCTGAAATAATATCCACATGCAAAAGCACATAGTTCAGCAATTCACACAAATCCCCGACAAACATCTTAATTGAAAGTAGTAATCCATCAGATTATAGGCAAAAGAATTCAGCACCAAAATATTGAAACTGTAGAATTATGACCATGGCCATGCAAAAAACAACAGAAACTTCCATCAAAAAGGGGGAAAGGATAATTAAGTATTTTCAGAGAATTATACCAAGACAAATCCATTTAGTACAAAGTTATATACCCTTGTACTCATCGCAAGAAAAATTGCCTTGCAGTACAACGGCCGCAAGCATCATTAATAGTTCATTGAAGGCGTGATTTTGAGGTTAGCTTCAAACAATCTAGTTTACACAAATGTTTTTCAGAGATTATGTTATGTAAACAAGTGTGACCTAATGGGTTCATCCAATGATGTCAAATGCATTGGCAAATGACAATTTCCTTCCTTACTAATCAAGAATAACAAATATAATTAACCACAATTACTTATGAAGTTATATGATGCTTCCATTATAGGAACTACTACTACTTTCATTACACAAGTATACACTGATCTCCAACTTTTCCTATCTCCATTACCTGATGCTTACCATACCAATGATAGTATTAGTAACATCAAACTAACAATCCAGTTTCTGATATGGCTCAAAAATCAAAAGTTAGGACTTCAAAACCTCATGAATTGAGTTCTACAATTGTAACATGCCCAAACAGTTTCCACTGGATATCACGATCAGAAGGCACCCATTCAAGACATTAGACTAATTGAGAAACTATGTAGCACAGAAACAATTGGTGATTCAATTTCGAGTCTTCCAGTGAAGAAGGCCATAATCTAGTAGAGTGTAACACACCACCACATGAAATCTTAGCGCAAAACCATTACACAGAACTTCAAAGATAAAAGAAAGGGAAACAAATGACCAAAGGGTATCTCTCAAAATGAATGAACACCTCTAAAATGTAGGATCCTGAACAGCAAAATTCCCATACAAAGCAGTATCATCAAAACATAACCCAGTAGAGAATAACATATACTACTTAGAACAAAGAAACCAAACCTTCCTCAATTCTTTCCTCCTGCAATGGCGGCCGCCCAGAAGCATCAACAACAGCAAGGGCAGCCGGTACCTTAGCCGAAAACGAGAGCGAAAAGACGCTGAGAGCGAGCAATAACAGGGAAGAAGCAGGGACCTCAATGAGTATTACTCGAGACAATTCGAGCCAATGGGATTTGCCCGAGGAAGAAGACACCAACGAATCCCCACTGTGCTTAGCCTTTAACCGGGAGAAACTGAGACGGCGGTAAGGAATCAAAGCAACCCGGCAATGGCGAGTAGAGAAAGGAACTACAAAAGGGTTCGGGTTTGGGTTCGAGTTTGGTAAATGGGCAATTGGGTTGGGCAGAGAACAAGCAGATGTCAGCTTCATTCTTCAAATTCCTTGAAAAAGGGATTTGAATTGAAATTTTGAATCAACACCTGGTACAAGCACAAGCGATTTTGACTTTGATTTTCATAGCTTAGTTCTTTGCTAAAATGGAATTTGCATTCAAATTGGAAGTTCTTCAATTTGGGTAGCGTTTTGTGGGGGGTTATGGAGTGTAGTGATTTACTCGGCAATTATGGGAGATCTGAGGAGAGAGAAAGGGGCGAAGCAAAAGTGTTACAGCAAGAGATGAATGAAGAGAAGTTTCGAATTCGTTGGAAGAAGGCGGGCCAAATTTCAGGATAGAATACATCAGCCACTGGAAAAATATTTCAGTTCAACCCTGCTTTCATCATCTTCTTCTTCTCCTTTATTAATTTATTTATTTTTTCTTACTTGTAGAGTTGTAGTAGCTTCACAAAATTGATTAAAAGTACGGGAATCGAGTCTACGGTTGATATAAAGTGCTAATAAACTACCATAACTTCACCAACTGTTTGGTATTTGAGAGTTGAAAAAACTAGATATAGCATGTAGTTGTAAGCGTAGACGCCTAGGTTGCATAGATAAGTTGACAATATGAATCACAAATTCACACTGCAAAATCACCTTTAACCAAATAAACAAACCAATAAATGAAAGATAAACTACTATATTGGTCTATTACCATATCATCTTTGTTCCAGATTCCAATTCCAACTGTTTATATAAAGGAACAAACTACCATAACCTTGCAGCTTAAAATTTCAATCAACTTTTGCTTGCTTTTGTAATGAGAAAGCGAGAAACTTGCAATTGGCTTTGTAATCTGCAAAGAAATAGCAACATAAAAACTAGGAAAAATTTCATTTTGAGTACCCGACGTTAGGTCTAATTGCAATTTGGGTACCTGTCTTTTCAATATTCTCATTTTGGGTACCTGAAATTTTGAAAACCGTCTCATTTTGGGTCATTTCTTT
>BSSO01007299.1:0-11098 GCA_030267885.1 Mesembryanthemum crystallinum | reverse complement strand
AAGACGGTGTTAAAACAAACAATGATCTCATAAAATAAATTGTACAAATCAAAATTTTTATAACGGCCAATTATCAACTGACAAATTAGAAAGTTTGAAATAAGAAGTTAGAGCATCATATTGCAATCAAAACCAAACATAATTATATATTATATATTATATATATATATATATATATATATATATATATATATAGTTAGACCGATAAACCAAATGAAAGGAAAAAAAAATAAAGTAAAAAAAAAAATCATGTAGAATGGGATTACCAAGTTTAAACACTGCTAAACCAAATATAGATTTAACCCGTGCATCGCACGGAATCACAATCTAGTTTATCTAAGAATTTCCATTCCCATCTCCCAACTACCATGTACCAAACGCCCCGTTTAGCTATATCCTTAGTCATCCCTAATATCGGACTATGGTCAAAAACACATATACAAAAACCGGATAAATGAAAAAGGAAAAGAAAAATAGGGGAAAATAGGCAGGAAAAAAATGTAAAGAAGAAGATATTTTTGTGCATCCTCAAAAACTCATATCGCTCGCTCACCAAACACACCTCTCTCTCTCTCTCTCTCTCTCTCTCTCTCTCTCTCTCTCAGTGCCGCCGCCGCTGTTACGCTCCCTTCATTTCTCTCGTGCGCCGCTGCAACTGGTAAATCTCTCTCTTTCTCTCTCTTCTTCTCTTCTGTTCCGTTGAATTTCGCTAAATTCTAATCTAGGGTTTACATGTTTTCGAATTATTTAGAAGTTGAGGTAGATCTGAAATTTTTTTGAGAATCTTTTGAGTTTCATTTCATAGTTCATTCAGATATCTCCTTTGTGTGTTGTGTTTTCGCTAATTCGAATTCTTTCGTCAATTTCTTGATTTGTTTTGTGAATTAATGTTGAGTGTATGGGGAGGGGAGATGGAGATAATGGTGGAATTTGATGCATTTCAGGGATAATGGGCAGCCGTGCTCGAAGGACTCTTTATGTTGGTAATCTTCCAGGAGATATTCGAGAGAGGGAAGTTGAAGATTTATTCTACAAGGTATCGTTTTGTGAGTATTTTTTTTCTCTTGTGGATGAATTTGTTTGTTTGTTTGACATTGTAGTGTGTTTACTTGAATGTGGAGCGTCTTAGTTGGCATGATTTTGTTAAGAATTTTTGTGTTCGAACAATAGTTGACGAAGGTTTAGTTAGCACTATATGTTCAAAATCAATATGCTTTGATTGCACATAGACCTCTACTGCCTGCCTAGGTTGATAGGATTAACAATCAGTGGGGATATCCCCATTAATGGGTCTTGGTTGGCAAGATCTACGCAACTATGTCTCCGACAGGCTGTTGCAGAAAGACCGAACTACCTGACCCGTGCAAGAATGGCTGCGTACTTACGCACAGTAACTCTAGGATTTTAGACTAATGATTGAATAGAATCTTAATTAATGTACTTGTATAAGTATCCTGAAATCTATATATAGGAATGGATTGGTAGTTAATTAATGGTATGTCAGCATGGTGTCTTAAGTGTCCAAGGTAGTAGATGTGCTGTTTCATGGCTCAATTTTATGCAGTAAGATCACATTGGGTAGTTGATGGTGATATTGTTTATGTCTACCCTTCTTCATGTTTTAATAAGGTAGAATCCACGATCACGTGTCATGTATGCTGCCAATCAAATTTGTAGACTCAATTTTTGTTTTGTTTTTAATTATATGTGTTTTAATAAGGTAGAATCTACTTATATGTGTTTTGTCCTTTTTAATTTAAATATCATTTGAAAACAATTACTTTTTGTTGCAGTATGGACCTATAGCTCACATTGACTTGAAGATACCACCAAGGCCTCCAGGTTATGCATTTGTTGAGGTAAGTTTTCTTCCCCCCTTTCTAGGTAATTTACCTGGGTTTTGCTGCTTGGACTCGTCTATTTTTTGAACTACTCTTGTATGTGTGTGTGTGTATTTATTCTTAAGTGGACCCTAATAACATGTATTTGACATCAATACCTGAGGTTAAATAAGAGTTAGAGTAACACAGTGCTTAATAGTTGATGATTAAGCTTATAATTGTGAGAACTTGGCAAGTGGATATCTGTGATTGTTTTGAGTAATTTGGTGTCTTGTAGTCAATTTAAGTTTGAACATCATCTATTGCAGTTTGAAGATGCTCGTGATGCACAAGATGCTATAGATGGCCGTGATGGCTATGACTTTGATGGGAACCGCCTGCGGGTTAGTCAACTATAGGCACGGTGCACCAGCTATTCATCTTTACATCTGTGGCCCAAATGTGATTTTTTTTTTCCCAATTTTGAAAGGTTGAACTTGCTCATGGTGGCCGTGGAAACTCTTCGTCGAATGACCGCCATAGCAGTTACAGTGGTGGAGGCCGCCGTGGTGGCGGTGGTGGCGGAGGAGGTGGTGTTTCTAAACATACTGAGTATCGGGGTGAGCATCTGATTTGGTGTATGTGTATTATTGTTTAAGCTTGCTGGCTATTGGATCATTTGTTTACTACTAGTCTATTCGATGCAGTGCTGGTTAGCGGATTGCCTTCCTCTGCTTCTTGGCAAGATCTAAAGGTATAAATGTGTTTCAATTGATCATATTTATGTGTGAACATTTGTGTCTTATCTGTTCCTTGCTTTAATGATTTATGGTCGATATGGTTGTGACTTGTTATTTTATCCAGGATCACATGCGTAAAGCAGGAGATGTTTGCTTCTCCCAAGTTTTTCGTGATGGTGGTGGTAAGATATATCACCTCTGAAGTTTTGATATATTTTATATGGCTGTTGATAGTACAGATAAGAGCATGAACCCTGGACTCTGTTTGTTCTTGATGTTTTGTTTTCTTCCTTAAAGTGGATCCTTTTACTGGTCTTTTCTAACAAAGTTGGAAGTCAAATAGCCTGAGTTGCATCTTGGTAAATAAAAAAACAGAAAGCACTAATTGATATATAGTGAGAGCATGAACCCTGGACTCTGTTTGTTCTTGATGTTTTGTTTTCTTCCTTAAGTGGATCCTTTTACTGGTCTTTTCTGACAAAGTTGGAAGTTAATAAGCCTGAGTTGCATCTTGGTAAATAAAAAAACAGAAAAGCACTAATGGATATAAGTGAGTGGTCATGTGCAATTCAATGTTTTGAAATAAACTAGAAAATTGTCAAGCAATAATGTGGTTTTTGTTTCATAATTGATAATGGATCAGAGGAATTTATATACTTGCTGTTTTAACTTTTAAGAGAACGCATAATTGGGGCAAAATTGTGGCGTCTATTAGTTGCCACTTGTCTTTTTTACTTTTCTTCCACTGCTATTATTTTGGGTATGTGCTATTTTCAAGTAGCTGTGTCTCCTTTTAATAGTACCTAGTGAGTCGTGACCCTTGCTTTGTGATGTTGAATATGTTCTAGGAATTTAAAATTGGGAATATTTGTGAAGGGGTCAAATGGTCAATTATGTTGACAGAGATGAGACTAACCTTTATTCATGACAATAACAGTATGTAGGATTTCTTATTATCAAAAAAGGAATTTTTGCCGTAAACTACCCTAAGTTTCACACTTTTTGTGGGAAACTACCTTTTATAATACTTCCTCCGTTCCACTTAAATCTTTACGTTTGGATTTTGCACGGTCTCCGAGACGACACTTTGACCATGAATAATTGTACTTATATAAACTCGAAAAATTATAAAATTTTGATATTTTGAAAATATTTTTTAAGATGAATCCAAAAATATTATTTATACTTTGTAAATCATTATACTTTTTAACAAATTAATATATGTGGAACGGAGGGAGTATTTATTTGTAAGAAATTACCTTTTATGAGTTAAATGTTTGTGAAAGACTACCACCTCTGTGTTAAATCAAACCCGAAATGCAAATTTGCCCCCTATCTTTACATACATTGACTTTTGGATTCTTTGTATACTCTTAGATTGTTCTAGATTTCATCTCCATCCACGAAACCCCTCATTGCAACAGGGAGTTGGAGAGAGAAATAATGCAGAAAAGTGATTGTCCAAAATGAGAAGGAATAGGTTGAATAATTGAAGGAAAGGTCTACATATTGGTCCTCTGATTCTATTCTCTCATAGTCTCATCAATCAAGGATATTAAAGTTTAGCATCAAAGCCACAATCAGAGATGATTAATAATAGCTCTAGAAACCCCATAATATCATAGCCCTCCAATTAAAAATCCAAACGGAAGTCTGCCCTTTCCCCAAATTACTTGTGGGCTTTACTTTTGAGGAGAAAGAAGAAAGAGACAAAGAACACCAAATTCAATCAATCTATTAGCTGCCCCGAAGCCAGAAAATTCAAGGATGGGTTCAATCAAATTATAAAATTGAGAAGTTCTTCAAAATGTAACTCGTGAGAATACAAAAGAAAATGCAAGCCAAATTTGAATTGGAGGTCCTTAATTTGTTGTAATGTAGGGATATTGTGATGATTGCAGGAGATGAAAATCGGGACAGAGTTCCAGAAACCCTCCATGCCAATGAAAAAACCAGTGGGCTTCACTGTAGGAAATAGAGTGAAAGACAGGGATGTAGAGAGAGACAGATAGACTTAGTAGTGAGAGGGACAGAGAGTGACCTTGAAGAGAGAGAGTTGTAATTCTTCATTGGTAAGGAAGAGTATAGATGGTGATGGAAGGAGATCAGATAAGGGGATTGAAGGAGATCATGTGAGAGGCACATGATGAGAGTGGGGGTAAAAATGTCAATTCATTGCAAACATTAACAACACTTAACACCGTTAGATATAAATCCGTTAGTTGGTAGTCTTTCACAAACATTTAACTCATATAAGGTAGTTTCTCGCAAAAACAGGTTTAATTTAAGATAGTTTACGACAAAAGATCCAAAGTAAAAAGAAGAATCAGTCATGGGCTCATGGCCATTACTTTCTGGGAATAGTCTGAAAAAACGCAAGTATCATCACTACTTTTGTGTTACGTGTGTGTATTTAGAGATTGTCTTCTTGACTGTAAATATCTTAATTAATGGAGAGGATACTTTATGACTTTCAATGTTGTGAAATTTTAATTTCTGAAAGGAAACCTTCATGTAAATAATTCCCAACTAGTGCGGCCTAATAAAAGCGAGGAAATCAATGCTGATAATCCCAAGCTATGAAGCACGGATACCTCGGAGAAGTGTCATGATGTGTTTTGGACACGTAGGCACCAAAATGACTCCTGGACATGACATATATTAGGCTTTTTATCCTTTGTAATTAGCGCTTCCACGTGTCTTTGTTGAGTCCGTATTCATGTTGGGTCACCTAGATTCCCAGCATGCTATTGTTTTCTAAAAATGTTTCACGAGCTTTCTAAGCTTACATGCTCTATTAGTGATATGAGAATTTGGCTGTAGCAAATTGTACATGCAATTGAGGTGATGTATGAATTACCATTTGGTTTCATAAGCCCATATGTGTCAGGAGCTTTTGCTCATCTTCTTAGGCTATTACTTGCAAGGAATAAACCTTTTTCGTGCTCCATTTCTCTCTCCTCTACTTGATAACTTTTCGTTTGTTGAACTAGCATAATCACAATATTGAGTCAGGCATCTGGAAGCACTTACTTGGCTCTCATTACTCACATATTCTCTCTGATTGTAATTATGTTTTACCACATTTATTCGGATCCTAATCTTTGTTGGGCCCTTTTCTTTGAGATTTACTCAAATTTGATTTCTCTCTTGCGTTTTGAGAGCAAGAAATACAAAGTTTTTCTCTTAAGACACTATTATCTATTTTTGGAGCACAATGTAACCATTTACAGTTTACTGTAATTGGTTCTTGCAACTTCATTTCACTCTTTTATTGCCTGTTATTTTGGGAAGAGAAATAAGGTGGGTGATGGTTGTTGAAATACAATGTGTTGAAGGAGGAAAGGGCTGGTCGTGGGCAAGAATATGCTGGGAAGGTGGTGGTTATATGGTTGATTAAGGAGGGTAGCAGTTATGGAGTTTGGCTATGGCTTGTAGGCATTAGTAAGAAGAGTAGAGAGGGGGCCTGTTGTGAGATGCGAAGGATGTGGAATTTTCTTTTTTATTTGATGATGGAAAAATTGGTTTTCTTGAGAAATTATTCTATTCTTAGTGCCATGTACGATGAATATGACAGAAAGTTAACACCCTTAACCAGTTCATTTTTTGTGGACTCCTGCAAGCTTATGATTATTGGGATGAAGTTCTCAAGTTGGAGTTACATGTTTAAAACTGCCATTAGAATACTTCACAACAAAATTTTCTTTCCAAACTCATCGTTTGCACAGGGTACTTACAAAATTGTCTCCGTCTGATCTTACTACCGATTAATGTTTGGTTGCCAATGTGATAATTCTTTGTCTCTCTTTGTGACTTACTGATGTTTAAACTTTCTACCAAAACAAAAGAAAGGTGTAGGTGAACTTGAGCTAAATGTGGTTTTTTAAAGAGGATATACAGTTCGAAAGTATTCCTCATGCGAAAGTATTTGCTTAAGATTATCTTTCAACATTTGCATCTACTGTGTACCTTCTCTCTGTATCAAATATTTGTAAGAGGCTTAGTCTTTTAGCATAATTGTCTTGTTAAACTTTTGATATGAAGCATCAAATATTACAATTATAATCTCCACAAAATGCTTATTGACCCCAATCCTTTCTAGAATCTTAATAGCTTTTCTAACTTGTACTAAGCAAAAAGAACAGATTGTGATATCGTGTACAATTCTATGGTCTTACATAATCTACATCAAATAATGCTTTCTAGGAATTTATGTGGGTAATGATGTTTCGATGGATTTACTAGTAGGTTAAATCATTTTCTTGATTGTAATTTCTGATAGGTTAAACTTTTCCTTAATAGGCTGAAGCCTACAGAACGTTAATGATGTTATGTGACACTCTGATTGTACCCACCTTATTCTCTGGTCACTATATGACACATGATGAAGTATTTTAACAGGATTTGGTTGCTTGTGATGAGAATGTTAGAACTTTGAAACTTTAATGTATGGAGATTTTTTCGTTTGGGACAGGCTGATATCTTGAACTTTCTTTCCAGTTGAAAGCTGCTATGACTTACCAGTCTTGTTGTGTTATTGTATTGATTAATGCTTAACAAGTAAATATAGTCTGCTTCTGTTGTGTTAGTGTTTCTACTTTTAGTGAAAGTTCAACCCCTCTACATGGAAGTCAGCTCTTTACTGCTTAAGCTGAAACTTTGAGTGACATTTTGTTACAATAAAACTCATGAGAATTTAGGACCGTGTAACCATGTTAAAGATACGTCGGTGTAGAAGTTACTTAACGAACATTCTTACATGTGCTGACTATTTTTTTTCAAATAAAAAAACTCTGTTTTTTTTTTTTTGGTCTTTCTGTTATTTTTTTTATTGATGTTGGTGAAAAGATTTTATTTTACCACATCTATTCTGGTATGGCTGCTTCCTTTTGAATAAAGTAATCAGAATTAGATTGTGATCCATTGAAACCCTCACAAAGACCGAGTATACGGACGCTTTGCTATGAAATGCTTAAAAGCATTCCCTGTTTTTTGCGATGAAAAATGTGTCGGATTTACCTATATCTTGAGGTTCGTGTATACTGGAGGTTCTTTAAAGTGTATCCCTCTTAAGCTTGGTGTAGAGGTACTTTGGTCCAATATATAGTGCACACTCTTGTAATTACTTGTGTATACTAGTCGTACTAGTGCTGCACTTGTCTTTGGAGAATTTGATGTGCAAGCAGCTAGACTCCTGGGACTCCTTTTCTTGTGCTGAGAAATGTGACTTTTCATTTCCTCTGCAGGGACTACTGGGATTGTGGATTATACAAATTATGATGACATGAAAAATGCTGTACGCTTCTGTTTCTCTCTCCTTTTGGTGTTTCAGTTATCATTCTCTGGCACTCTCAAGATTACTATAAGCCAAGTAAAGGGTTTCTTGTGATAAGTTTGGTGAAATTTTCTGTACTGCAGATCAGGAAGCTTGATGACTCTGAGTTTCGAAATGCTTTCTCTCGGGCATATGTTCGCGTATGGTCCAGTACTCTCTCTCGAAATTTTTTATATTGACATATTGGTTGCTAATGGATACATCTACATGTGTGCTTTAGCTGTACATGTGCATGTGTCAATATCTTTTGTTTATTTTTCCTCTTTACAGTTACCTGCACCTTGCTTAAGTTTTTTCTTTTATTTATTTTCAGGTGAAGGAGTATAAGGGCAGCCGTAGTCCTCCTAATTCAAGGGGTCGTAGCTACAGCCGTAGCCGCAGCCGCAGTCGTAGTCGCAGCCGTGGTCGGAGTAATAGTAGAAGCAGAAGTGGAAGGTTTTATTTTAAATCTAACAGCATAAGTTTAAGTTACTTGGTTTGCAATGTTGGTGCTTAGTTATTGTGGTTGTTACGCAGCAAGTCACCGAAGGTGAAGGCCTCACGTCGATCACCTGCCAGGTCTCGTTCGCGATCAGTTGCTTCACGATCTCCATCTAGATCAAAGTCACCTATGTCAAGGTATAGGATTATCTTTTTCATCTCATATATACAAGATTTTATTTTCCCCAATTCCTTTTCAAGCTTAATCGCTTCACTATCCCCCAGTTCTTTTTTGATCTCTCCAGATCTTGTCCTTGGCCGTATTTAAATTTGGCTATTGGTTGCTGTACCCCCCTTTTTATTTATTTATTTATTTATTTTTTTTATGTTGTAATGAAAATGAATGGCCACTTGCACATACATATATCTTTGTAAATTGAATTTGCCAGATTCAGAAGAACTATCATGCCATGGAGGTGAAATATCAGTGCATTCAGACTATCTATTATCAANTAATCTTATTCGAGGGGAGATGGGAGGTAATATTGTTCTGGTCTTGTAGGAAATGGTTTTTTTGAAGGGTGTACAAACCCTTCTTTACTATGGGTTTTGCTTGGGGTGGTGGACAACCTTAAGCAGTTTCACATATTGTGGGATGTGTTGTGTTTCATATAATATGTCATTACAAATATACAAATCAATTTTTGTCCTTGGTTATAGCAAAACAGAAAAATATATTTTTTTTTATCCTTGGTAGTATGAAGTAGGTAGTGGACTAGACTCTGCTTTTCCCCCCTTTTATTTTCATGTGAAGGTTGCATGTTTGTTTGTTTAGATTTGGATTTGTGCGGCGATATGGGGATTGCAAATTAGGATCTGGATGGGATATGTTTCAAATGACTCTACTCTTTTGGTTGTGGAGGTATGCGGCTGTTTCTTTGAGTGGCAGCTTACGGTACCTTCATGGTCTGTTTGTTCTAATACATTCAGCATCACATGTCCATGGGTGCTAGATTGGGGACACAGAAGATCATGGACTGGCATGTTAAAGCTGGAATACTGGGAACTAATTTGCTAATGGGATTTTGGAGCTATCTGGATTCTTTGGATTTGGTCGTACAATCTGGAAGGAGTGCTCTTCTGCATGTCTATTGATACATTATATTATAGTATGGCACCATTCTAAAAGGTTTTACATTTTCAGTAGTATATATTTTGGTGGGTATTAAAGCTGGTAGATTTTATATTTATTTCTTCTCCTGCTAAAGATTTTTTTTTTCTTTTTCTTGTTCCTTGAGTATGATATGGTAACACTGACGTACAAGAGGCATCAAGGCTTTTGGGTCAAGGTCTGAAAGGTTGTTGAGGACATGTGGATATTAAATTGCGGTTTTTCTGGAACTTTTGCAGATCTCGATCAAGATCCAGATCACCAGTGCCGGCTGTAAGTGTGCCTCCATATTTATGTTATTTCGATGAAATTGTCTTTTATCGTTAGATTGTTGAATGCTATTCTATATTTGACTGCAGAGTGTATTTGAGCAATATATTATTGTCTTTAATAAGTTGTGAAATCACTAGTTTTGAAGATTATGTACTGTAATGAATTATGACCAATTTCAAGTTTTCAACTAGGGAGAGGCAAATAAATGGTCTCTATAGTAGGGGTTCAATAGGATTTATCTGGGTGTTAAGGCTTGTGTTATGTTACATTCATGTCTATCTGCAGCGTAAGAAACATGTGAGCAGAAGTCCGAAGAAGCTTAGCCCTAGCCCAGCCCGGAGCAGGAGCAGGAGCAGGAGCCCGAGTAAAAGCAAAAGCCCTATCAAGAGCCGAAGCAGGAGCAGGAGCAGGAGTTTATCCCAGTATGATCATTAGATTTTCGTACATGGCTTTGCTTTTTTAGTGTCTGCGATCTCTGTTTACCTTCTTACGTGGAAATTGTGATCACAGGTGATGTTCTTTTGTTTGCTCATTCGCCTTGCCCATTGCAATTCTAATTCGTTCGTATGAAGTTGAGGGAGCAAGTTGAGTGTTTTGGAGGGCTGGCTTTGTCAAAGTATGATTGTGTAGGTGTTAGCTACATCCTTGTTCTGTAGCAGTACTTATTGTTGCTTGAAGCGAACATATTAAGTGATGACTAGGCGCCTTTGATTTAACTTTAAATTTAGTTGGATGTTTGTATTACATGATTCTACTCTACTTCGCCATTTTAGCATTGCTCTCGAACCTTTTATTATCAGCAATGGAGTGCATCAATGAACTTCAAATTCGGTAGTCATCATCTTCATGTTGCAAGTCGTATTTTAGAGAAATTCTTGGCAAATTCCTCATTGTTGTTGGTCATATGTTAAGGGAAGAAAATAGAGCTGTTGGTCAAAGAGCATCATGTTATTTTTGTCCCAGCTTATCTTTTAGAGTCACAGTTGAAATGGGTAATACTCAATATGTGATGAGAGAGATAATGGGCAAGTGGTGATTTTCATTGCAAATTGAGTATCAAATTTGGAGTGTAAGCTTTATTTTGGGATGGTTGAAAAATAAAACCGTAAACTATATTTTGGAAATTTATGAGTAGCCTAGCTCTTGTACAAATTATCATTTCATAGAACAATTCATCCTTTTTAGTACAGATTTATGAACTTCAGCACTTAAATTTAATTAAATAATACTCCGAAGAAGTAAAGAAATATTATGAAGCCTCCTGGGGAGCACCTACACGAATTTATTCGTGGAATACCCGAGGCCGTGCGTTAGGAGGTGCCCTTTAGCCACGCCCAAT
>BSSO01007298.1:0-11099 GCA_030267885.1 Mesembryanthemum crystallinum | reverse complement strand
ATCACTATCAAACACTCCTCTCTCATTGTAAATTTGTTAAACCATTAGGGGCATTATTGGAAACAAAGTCACCCTTTTTTGTTGTCTTAATTTTCGTGCCCAAATGGTTTGTAAACGTTTGAAAAGTATGGAGGAAGTACTTTTTTTTTTCAGTTTCAATTTTTTTTCTTTATGGCACCAAAAAAATCATTTTGCCAATAGAAATACACCCAAACTTCTTTTATTTCCTAATGGAGTTATCTCAAACCTCTGCCACCATCATCACTATCATCTTCAATCTTCAATCTTCATCTATTGACTGCCATTGCAGCACCACCTTCATCCCCTCCTCAACCCCTGCCTAGTTAATCTCTCTCCTCATATTGACTTCAAGTATGGCAATGGCGTCCGGCGGGAGCAAATACATCGAATTTGTTGGTTGTGGAGGCAGTTATATTGGTGGGCAGTGGTGATTGGCTCTGGTGTTTGTGAGGGCAGCCATGATTGGGTTGATACCAGCATCGACGGTTTCACCAAAACCGAAGGTAATGGTTGGTTTCTAAAACTGAAACCTAACCGGTTTCGCTAATCGGTTTCAGATCCGTAACTTTTGCAAACAAACGGCAACTATGGGTTTGTGATACCTGACACCCATACCCGAAACCCGAATTTAGCGAAACAAATGGGGCCTACAATCTTTCATGAGAAAAGAATAGCATCAGCAATAGAAACCCTTGAATCCACTAGCTGAACAATACAAGACAACTAATCCTTATATTTCTATAAGACTGAATCAAATGTGTCTTACCAGAACTGCAGAATGGATGATTGTGCTCTATAAGATGCCTTACAACTATCCATAAATCATTGCAAATCAAAATAAGTCATTGCTTTAGAACCAGTCCTAAAATCAATATTTGTATACTCCTTATTCGTTATAACACTCTTTATGACAACAATACTCCTTAGCCTTCACATATTGTCAATTATACCTATACCTTAAATTATGACATTGAACACCAAATCCATTTCTAAAAGCATGGTCATTAAACAACTTAAAGGCTTATTTCTCTGAATTTACTTTTTTTTTTTACCAATAAGCATAGAAACTTCAACCTCAATATATGCTGAAATATCACTCTGCATACCTACCAAGAATAATAAAAAATAAAATCAAAGGATAATGAAAATCAATTAATGAAACACTATGTATATGATTATATATGCTCAGTCAAATAAAATCTAACCTAGCTAATTTCCAAATTTCATAAACTACAATTCAACAATTACGTATGCTTATTTATTACATTATCGAGAATGCTCATTTACATTACACATCATTGCTCATGTATGTTTATTTAATCAAAAAACGATATACCTAATTACATCAAAACAAAATCATCTACTGATTTCAAAAGCTAGAGTTCATAAAATCCATATGATCACTTAAATAACAATATATGTTCATTTGTAATCAACAAAGATATGCTCAATAACATTAAAACGAAATCATTTACTGATTTCATAATCTACAATTCTTAAACTCTGTATCATCACTTAAATAACTATTTACACTCATTTACATTACATTAGAATGATCATTATCAATTTGATTGAATGAAATTGTAATATCCCAAATTATTATTCAGTTATGAATAATAATTCCCATTTAATTAATGGTTTTAAAAAAACGAATTGATTTTATTTATTTTAGATTTAGTAATTTATTGTCGGATTTTTATTTAATTAAAAAAAATTGAATTTGAGGTTTAGTGGGATTCATCTCCCAAAATCTTCTCCTTGTTTTGATATTATAAAAAAAAAAACAGAGAGAGAGAGGGTGAAGGGAACTGCTCTACTTCCCTGGCACGTTCAAAAAAAAAAAAAAAAAAACTGACTTTCTCCCTCTAGTCTCTCAACTCAGTAGAGAGAAAAGAGAAAAGAACATATCTCATCTCTTTTCTACTTTGTCCTTTGATCGAAAAGGATGAACTAATCCCTTCCAATTTTCAAGTAAGTGTTTAACTACTGTTTCTTATTCAAATTTTTGTTGTTATTGTTGTTTTTGAGTAATTATAAATTAGGGTTTTTCATTTTCTTGTTTAAAACTCAATTGTTGTAGAGTTGTATGCATTAATCATGAAATTTGTAAGTTTTAGGGGTTCAGTTTATAAAAATATGCGTCGATTTAATTGTAAAAATATATTTTAGCACATTAGACTTGACTTTTTGTGTTATGGTAGAGTGAATTAAATATGGAGTTTTGATTATATTTCAGATTTAGTTTTCTTGTTGTTTTATAGGATTTTTGGTGTTTTTAGCGTTATTCGGACAAAGAATTCAAGTCTAAGATCTCTTCTTTCAAATCTGAAATTTATTTTGTTGATTTAATATGCATATATTGCTTTAGATATTATTGGAAGAGTTTGGAAAAAAAGAAAAAGAAAAAGAAAAAGAGAACAACGATCGTCATCGCAATAGGTGTTGATGGCATTACTGCTGTTGTTACTGCTGCTGTGCAGCTTCGCTGCTACTGCCAGTAGCAGTTGCACAGCAGGCCAGCGACCCGGGCTTCTCCCACTCCCATATTATCGACTTTCGGATGCTTTTCGGGTGTTAAAAATCAGTTTTTGAATGGGTTTTTATTATTAATTCCAAAACAGAAAATTTAATCTATTTTCACAAGTTAGAAATCTTGTGTATTAATTAGAAAATTTATTTGTGGATGTTATAGAACCCGAGATCACCGAAAGTTAATTAGGAGCCCACATGCGTTATTTTGTGAGCATGTTCAAGCTAATTCCACGTTTACTATTCTTCTTAAAACTGAACAAAAAGTTTGGTACTTGCTAAGTGTAATGTATTGAGCATGTTTGAGTTGTTATTATGTTATAAAAAGAAAAAATTGTTAGAAACCACCTTTTAAAAGTCGAGTTTTTCTATCCAGCCACCTTATATAATTTTTTTTAAACAAAACCACCTAAATTTTTACGTTCGTTCGACCCGCACCACCTTGTGGTTTTTTCCGATGAAAAAACAACATGAATTGACCATTTTGCCCTCACACCTTATGCACGTGCTTCACTTAAGGCTAATTATGTCAATCATCTTGTGTTTTCTCTCACCCCCAGTCATTATGATGTTTTTTTGGCTTTCTCCCCTTACTTAATCTTTTGTTTTTGTTACGAGGTAAGAGAAAAGAGAATATAATTGGGAAAATTAGCCTTAAGTGAAGCACATATAGAAAGTGTGGGGGCAAAATGGTCAATTCACATTACTTTTTTGCTGAAAAAGATCATAAGGTGGTGCGGGTAGAATAAAAGTAAAAGTTAAGGTGGTTTTGTTTAAAAAAAAATATATAAGGTGGTTGGATTAAAACTCAACTTTTAAAAGGTGGTTTCTAACAAATTTTTCTTAAACATAATTGGTTGGAATTGTATTTGTTATAAGCATGCTAATTGGGGAAATGATGAATATAATCAAAGACATTGATTCATGTTAATATGCAATGAAATATGATCATTGATAAGTATGAATCATAATTGGCATGAGATTTATTATTGGAGTATTGTATGCAAGAGTTGCAATTTAAGTATAATACTTGCATGGGAAAATATGGACTCAATATTGAGTAAGTTGGATTGTTGGGTATGTTATATATAAGCATAATTATTTTGTGTGAAAGGAAATGTGTTAATGGTTTGTTGTATGGACATGATTTAAAAATATGTTACGAGTGTTAAGAAATCTTTAGCTAGGATCCCCTGAAGGTTGCGAACTTAGGCTATGTACTTATATGACTCACATGATTTTAGTTATACGAGATGCATTGTAAGTCTATCAGTTTTGGTTGTGCATGAGTTTAAAATAGTCCCATGTGGAGATTGCTCTTCATTTTAAACCTTATGGTTGAGAAGGGAGTGTGCACATATAGGACTTTTGCTGATCATTTGGTTAAGGGGCGATAATCCTGTTTAGTTACTAAAGGGCGGCAATCCCTTTTAGGGGAGATTAAAATCTCTCTAACCGTTCTCTTCCCTCTAAATAACTTGGTTAATATTAACGAATAAATGTTGAGAATGCGTATGCTTGATTATTTGGTTAAATGTGCATGAAATGAATTTCAAATAAAATGTTTTGAAAAGCAAGGTTAGTGTTTGCAAATGGTTTTTACGGGGTAGAGTAGGATTACCAGATTTTTGCTGATTTTTCTCTTCTTTGTTTGTTTTTCTCTCTACTATTTCCAGGTGTGAGTGAGAACGTATTTGAGGAAGAAGACTACTGAAGATGGAGGAACTTTTGGTTAAGACTAGTCGACTAGTCTTTTAAGTCCTAAATAGTTGCTTAATATTTCTTTAATTTAGTGACAGTCAACAACTATTTATTTTCGTTGTAACAAGTCAAGAGATTATGGGGTTAGTTTCACTAATTGGATAATTGTTAGATTTAATTTAAATTCAGGTATTTTTAATTTTGTTAGTAAGAGTAGCCGTACATTTGGTTTTATTTATTGAACGCGTTTATTTATTAAACGCGGCAGTAACACCCTTGGGATTTTCAATTATTTTTCTGCTGCAATATTTCTAAAAAGAGTGGAAATTCTGGGGGTATTACACAAATCATCAATTACTGATTTTCAAAAACTCCAGCTAATCCTTTTAATATATCATCATTTCTATTTAACCAAACTAGTAATCGATCAAAGAGAACAAGTATTCTCAACGTGATTAATCAATTTTTGCCATTGACAAATTCTAAAAGAAAATTTATAGATTCGAAACAAATAAAGTATGAAATTATAACATAAAACAATTGCTGGTTAAATTCAAAGTTGTAGGATAAAATCAAGCATACAAATATAAAAAAAAAAATGAAGATACAATCAAATCAAACGAACAAATTATAAATTGCGTAACAAAAATTCAAACTTACAAGAAAAGTTAAGGTTCTTGATTTGACACGCAAATGAAGTTTCAATGAAATTGCGATAAGAAGCTCAATCTCTCTCTCAGTGTAGATCAAGCACTCTCTCTCTAACTTTGTGTGCGAGAAATGAAATAGGTGGAATAAAAATGCATAAAAAAACTAAAGTTGTTGAAACTGGTGATGTCATAGTGGGAAGGGATACAAGGAGCATCATGTAGCTGGGGGTCGGGTAGCATATAATTTGGGTTGTCTAAAGTTAGGGATTTTTTTTTTTTTTTTAAAGGCAAGAAATCCTGGACCATCTTCTGAGAAGATGATCGAAAGTATCGTTCACCAACAAGTTGCTAAAGGACGGATCAAAGCAATTATTGCATCCCATTGAACAAAAATTAAACAAGAATAAATTAACCAAAACTACTACAACAACTCAAGATCTTCTGAATTGAATCGACAAATACAATTAATAGGAACTAAACCTTGGATTGATTTCACTATCCAATCTGATCAACCTCAAGCTGAGAACTCTTGAATTTATATTGTCTATTCGATCAACAAAGACTCACCTACTTGATGAGATCCTCCGACCTTCCAACGATGTCGATTGTGAGGACCCTGCCTCCTTATTCAAATCTCAGCGACAACACCAAGTTTGGCTAAAATAAAGGTGAATGAAGTGAGAAGAGCCGAGAGAAGAAAGAGGTTGGGATAGGGTGAACAAGGTATGAGTTTAGGCTAAAAAGGCTTATTTGACCATAAAAAGTTGTCTAAATGCGATTTTTAGCAATTTAGGAGTCATTAATGATTGAATTAGGGGTGATTCTTTACAATTTAAGATGTACAAGATGTAAAACTAGTCTTGTTTGCAAGTGCTCCCACTAAACAATTTCTCCATTCATAAGATTTGAAACCTTGACCTTGTTTAAGGGATGAGAGTAATGAACCACTCAACCAACCACTTGTTGGTACTCTAATTTATTTATTCTAATAATAAAACTAATTTTTTTTACTCTTGTGGGAAACGTTAATAATTTACAATACTAAACGTTATAACAATAAGACTAATTATGATTTTTATTTTATTTTTTAGGGTAAATTTCAATGAGATATACTGAGGTTTAACATAAATACAGATAGGTATACTGACGTTTCCAAAAACACATTGCGGTATATTTTGACCAGTCAAAGATGACGTGGCACTGTATTTTCAAAAATTTAGTTCAATTTTTGGATTTTATGATCATATTATTCATAATGCCCTTAGTATACCTTGTTGAAATTCCTAAGTAAAAGTAGAATTAGCCTTTGTTTTTTTTGTAAACACATAGTATGTTATATATTTGTGTGTGTGTGTGTGTGTTTTTTTTGATTTTTTATCTTTTTAATTTTCTTTTAATTGATTTATAAGTGTTAGAATAAAATCTTTAACCTTTTATAGGGGCTTTTTTGGCATTTCACTTGATCCAAAAATCAAAATTCTTATTTGCACTCCACTTCACCAAAATCATATGCCTCAACGTATTTTGTGAAACGTCGGTATACCTATCTGTATTTACGTTAAACCTCACTATACCTCGCTTAAATTAACCCATTTTTTTAATACAAATTCAGAGAGAAGAAAGGAACACCAAATAAGAAAAAGAAAAAGAAAAAGAAACAGCAATTGAATGCAAATTGCAAGACACAAATCAAACCAAACCTTAAAATCCAAAGTTATTGAGATTTGATTTGATAACAGCTGCAGACAATATTGACGGATTCTTCATCTCCCACAACAAACCTTAAACCAAACCAGAGAGAGAGAGAGAGAGAGAGAGAGAGAAACAAAGAAAACAAGAGAGAGAAATTATTTACAGAGATGCCTGCTGAGGCCTCGAGGGCGAGATCGCTTCGAATTCTCGCATTTTCTTCTTCATTCTTTCTTCTCTTTTTTACAGGTTCCTTCTTCAGATCTCTACCATTTTTTCCATTCAATTAGTAATTTCCTTATTAGTCTTCGTTTTTTCTTTGTTTTTTTTTTTTTTTTTGCTTCATTTTTGATTGATTTGATTTTATGGGTACGTTAATTTTGTACTTCTGAAACCCTAATTTTGGCGTTTACACTTGTTGATCTGGTGCTTAGCTGATTTCAATTGTGTTTGTGCTGTGTAGAATTTGGATCCTGCTGATTTTTTGTATAGAATCTTTGGCCTTATCTTGCTTTATTTCTTATGGGATCATAGGATGAAATTGGGTCCTGATCTTTCAGTTGGCTGAATAATTTTTGAGGCATTACCCTCATTTTAGGTTGTTTTTAGTATGATTTTCTTTCTTTTTTTTTTTTGGGGGGGGGGGGGGGGTTATTTGCACATTTTGATGATAGTTCCTCTAAATTATGTTAGTTTTGCTGTTCTGGAGGGTAGCAAAGGCTAGTTTTATTCTTGCACTAGCCTGCTTTCACCAGTACGTGCCTTTGCGTGAGCGATATTAGGAAGGATCATGTCAAAGAGAATAGCCAGCCTAGTTCTCAAATTTCCTGCCATATCTAATTTGTAGTTCCAATGGATGAAGTTAAGGTTCTGAGTATGTTGCAATAACCAATCCTGGTTTGTAACATTGAAATGAGGTTGAATGCAGCCACACTGTGTTGCCTGATGTTCCTAATGGTTGTTAGACATTTCCTGTAGTTACCAAAAGAAGACAGTTTTTATGCTGTCCCTTCGGGATTCAATGGTCATTTACACTTCTTATTTCCATTGTTGTAAATGAGCCGTTTTTGCTGGAGATGACTATATGCTCAAGGGATGAAATCATTTGCATGTGCATGTTGAGGGAGTGATTATATTGGCAATATATTAGTTTAGAGCTTCTCAAGTTGGATGTTCTTTGTACCAAACCTTGCTTGACTTGCCTACTCTCCTCCTTAGGCATAGAAATAGCGCCTTGGTCTTATTTCANTAAGCCTCCTTGTATATATGAGTGCTCAATTCTGCGGTAGCTTTCGAGTGATGTGACAATTGATATAGTAATTGATAAAGAGGTGGGACGAAATCTTGTGGGCTTTTGGTTGCCGGAAAAAAGCAATCTGAATGGTAGTGTTATCTCCTTTCAATAGCCGGTGGCCGACTATTAAATGTTAATGGTAGGTGCCAGTGTGCTAGATGAAACAATGCGTTTGTGTTATCTTTGTCCTTACTCTTCCAATTTCTTCTTTTTTTGGCTGAACCCTAGATATGGGTAGTCGGGAATAGGGCATTTGTCTTTGTGGAGATGGACTTGATGGTTGTAATTTGTGGTAGGCCTAACATTTCATATGGCTTTGAGCCCATGGCCATTGGGACTTAAATATAACTGTTCCTAAGTTTCGTTTCTTTTTTTTGTTCCCCCGTTTTCACATTTGCTTTTCCACATTAAATTGATATTAAATTTGTTTTATGATTTAGAAATATTTGTTGTATCCCTGTATCTTTGAAGCCGTGTCCCCGTATCTTGAAATTCAGCAACTTACATGTCCGAAAGTTGGATCCATATCGGAGAGTCTGCGAAAGATTCATGCTATATTCTTTTAGCTGATAACATGTTTATTTAATTTCTACTCATTGTTTAAATAGTTTTTTTTGGATGAATGAAAAATTAGATTTGTAGCTTAGTATTAAGATGAACCCTTACCCTTGGAAGGATAGAAAATTGAAAGCCATCAACTGGATATTTGGAAACTAAAATATCGGAAGCGATGTGATATAACTGGATGTTTGTAATCTTCAAACCACAAGAGAGACTTGTTCAGTCCTTTTATTCTTCTGTCAAACAGTATACCACTGTCATAATCAAGCAGAATCTTATAAGCTTCTTTTTTGAACTATCTCACCTCCTTGCTTGGTGGGTGGGTAGATGGATTTCTTTTCCTTATGTTCATGTCTTGTTTTTGCTTTTTATTAGGTTTCTCGGATGACACGCCAAGTTCCAAAAATGATAAAAGTCCTTCAAATTCTCACAATGGTGGTACTGGGACCAAGGTGGCCATCATTTGCTTAGCAATTGCAGCAGTAGGCCTATTTTCTTTCTTCCTTTTCAAGCTATGGCAAAAGAAGAAGCGAGAAGAGCAATATGCCCGTCTCCTAAAGTTGTTTGAAGAGGATGATGAGCTTGAGGTGGAACTGGGTCTCAGAGATTAAGTGTGCATGCCACGGCTGTTGAAGGCCAGGTCTGGTGCTAATGTTTACCTTTCTGGTCCTTGCATTGAAATGCTTAACCATTAATTTTGTTTCTATAGCACTTATTTTCATCTTGGAGCTACTTTTTGCTGCTTATTTCTCCATGTGGCGTGTCATTAAAAGTCTTGCTTACATTGTTTGGTTAACAAAATCAAACGGGGTAACATGGTTGGCAATAGTCTTTGTGGTGTTTGTAATCAAAAAGTATTGAACCCTGTAACACCATTACCATATTGCCATTGTAGTTCCTACTTATGAAAAAACCTTGACCATAAAAAGATACTAAGAAAAGGTGGGAATGTATCCTAGTGATTATTGGCGTTGGAAGCTTATGGAATCTTGAGATTCTACAAGGACTAATAGCTTTGGGAAGCTTGTGGTTTTTCATATGGCTACTGCCAATTCCACCGTAATTCTCTTACTCTACTTAGTAAGTGTCTTAGATAGACGAGATAGGCTGGCTCTAGAATTTTTTTGAGATTTATCTTGTTTTCTTCTGGATCTGGTGTTGACCTTTCTAAAAGAAATACTCAATTGCAGAGAACCTAGCAAAGCCTGACAAGGCAGCTGGACATGAGCCTGGTTATTTGTTATCATTACCTTAGAGATAAGCTATGGAGCTTCATTTTGAGGAGTTCATCTAATGAAGATGAGAAATAAGTTCAAATCTCTCACTAATTCAAATTTAATTACTGAAATTCATGCAATGGTTGCCTTGAAATATATTATGCGGCATCTTCTTGAAATGCATGAGATGCACTCTTTTTTTTGTTATTATGTTAATTGGTGAAGTAACTGAGATGGTTTAATGTATTTAGCAAACTAAGTCTGTTCTTTGATGGCTAAACCTGAATAAAATTAAGCTACTGAAATGTGTAGAAAAGAAGTATTCAATACTATTTTCGGGGACCTCTAAATCTTTGTCTGGTATTCAAGGTGAAGGAGCACTGACCAATCAGAACCAAAATAATAGAAACAAAGCCCTAATAAAGAGAGCCTGAGGACAGTATTCTTCTTAATTTGGAGTTCTGCTCACGTTTCGAATGAATCAACAAGCTTTGTCAAAGTTCCCATATGTTAGGAATGCTAGAAGAGAACACAAACACTATGAATTGTAGTGCTTTTAAAACAACTAGTTTGACCTTTATGATTTGAGGTTAGCATGTCTTGTATTGGTTCTTTTAGGAGACCACCTTGCCACTACACTTTTGCACTCCAACATGTTCCTGAATTAAAAGTTTGTCTCTAGAGAAAGGAAAAGACTATCCAACTAGTTTGGATCATTCAAGCGCTTCATTGCTGGATTTGGGTTCAGTATCCTTTTAAAATAAGACTACTAATTCTTGCTAAACCTTGTTATTCTATCCTTATATTACATGTTATATTAAAGATTCAACAGGACAGAACATGTCACTATGGGAGATGCATTAGGTGAACATGGTTTGAATGTTGTTGACTATTATATACTATAAATACAGTTCCCTAAACAGGCAGAGCTTTTGCCTCNTGAGCACAGTTCTCTAACAAAGTTTGTCCTTGCTTAAAATGGAAAGAAACAGTAACTAGCTTTTGTGGAGGACAGGATGTCCTCCAGTGTTGTATTTTCTTGATATTTCATTAACATATGCTTTCTCTTTATTTCAAAGAATAAAATAAAAATGGAAAGAAACAAGAAATAAGTCTCAGGAAGGAAACAACAAAATCATTGTATGCTTGTTTTTGCTAGGTGCTTGTATGGAGGCAGTGTGCTAGGATCTGGCCTCTTCACCTTTGTATATATCTTACTTTCTTGCATGACTAGGTTGTAAGCATGCTTGTATGGTACTTCCTGCGATTTGTGCCTTGAGTATTGCGTGATATTGTGTATTAGAGTCTAGGACTTGCACCTTCCTTGAAGAGAACAAGTGGACCATGTCAAGGGGCACAAACAATGTTTGGAAGATTGTTATTAGTGTTTTTATTTCCTTTTGCTCTGTGAAAGCAAGAAAAAAGTTTTTTTTTTTT
>BSSO01007297.1:0-11099 GCA_030267885.1 Mesembryanthemum crystallinum | reverse complement strand
TCACCCCCTTAACTATTCCTCCCCTAACTATTACCCCCCTAACTATTCCCCCTTAATCATTACTCCCAATCCAAGCGGGCCCTTAAGCTTAAATTTTCGCAGCCCGCATACTCTATTTCAAAAATATGAAGTGCCTTCACATATAGGGGGAGACAAAAAAAAAAACAAACGGAAAATGTGTATATACTAACATTTCAAGTCCACAGGACATATAGCCAATGAATTTAAACTTGTATACATTTCCTTTTCCCATTACCTTCCAACTCATAGTTGATTGTAATTCAAAATTATGTAATCAACAATCATTGATTCTTTATTGCATCAAGAAAAAAGAGGAAAAAACACAAAACAAAAGAAGTAGAAGAAACAATTACCTTTGATCCATTAGGGACAAGATTCTGTAAGATTCTCAATCTTTCATTTATCCTCTCCCTTCGTCTCTGCAACACCTAAAAAAAAAAAAAAAAAAGAATAATAATAATAATAATAATAATAATAATAATAATAATAATAATAATAATAAGTAAAGGAATTCAAAAATTATATAATTATTAACCATCAATTTAACTAAAGTAAATGCTTAAAAACTTATTTTGTTGGCAAAGAGGAACTTCCTAAAAGTACTTTGTTACCTAATGATCCAATCAGGAAGTGTTTAATAATAATTAATTACCCTTGCGTAAAGGCTCTGAGGGTCAGTAGCTGCGCCTCTGCTTGCTCTTTTCTTTCCCTTTGATGTCAAATACTCCCCTTTGCTAGCCTCTTCAGACGCATTTGATCCATCATTGGAAATCTCCCCGCTTCCACTAGCGCTCTGGTCATTCGATCCTACAGTCATAGTATCTTCCTCACTTGAACTTTCTATCTGCTTTAACTGCACGCTATTCTTAGCTTTGATCTGCAACCCCAAACCCAGGGACAAAGTGAGTACAGATGACAGATAGATTATGGGAAAAACAACTCTCGAAACTGCATTAGGATTTAGTCAGCATTAATAATCATGAGCTGTTGGGATTAATACTACATACATTGTTAGAGGTACGAGCTTTCTTCTTAGACACGGCCGTTGAACCCGATTGAAGTTCTGTTTCAGGTTTCATTTCTGGTACTGGGATGTGCTTCCTCTTGAGCTGATCATCCATACTTATTGGTGAATATCCGAGATGAGATGATTGGCTGTCTTCTGAAACCCCGGTCTGATAGCTGCTCGACGACCCATCTGCATTATCTGCAATGGTAGCTTGGTTGGCTACATCCAATATTGCACTAAAATTTGTCGACAAAAATGTGTCGTTTACCAATGCTAATAAGTGACTATCATCATTAGTCAAATATTGATTCTCGTAACTTGGCACGTGAAAAGGAAAATCATAGCTAGGAGTACTACTACTATCTTGTGAGGAACAATTAACATCATTATTAAGAGATAGAAAAGCATTTGGAGGATTGTACGAAGAAGAATTATCATTAGAGAGTGGTGTTACAAGAAACTGGGCAACAAAATCGGGCTCTTCGAAAGTGAACATTTTGCACAAGGATTCCCATTCTCCATCCGCAAAACTTCCCATTGCCATATTTTCCATTTTTCGGGTTTGGTGGAAAAAGGAGGAGGAGGAGCAAAGGGAAAGAGGATGATATGATATCTTAAAAATTATGTCTGGTGTCACTAGGAATGTTAAATTAGGAGCATATTTATAAGTACTTGAAGATTAATGGTAGGGAGACAGAATGTAGTTGAATATTGAGGTTTGATTAGTATAATGATTTTGGAATTCTATCAATGATTGATGAGATTAAGGTTAGGTCCAATACCACGTATGGTACAACTCATAATAGAAAAGGATCGACAAGTTCATGTAATGATAGAGTTGAAGAAGTCTAACACTTGCATAGCCCCAAGAGGCAATTAATAAACATATTATTAACACTAATCACAAACGAATCAGTAGTTAAGCAAGCAATAAGCATGCAACAGAGCTGGTAGAGTCAAAGGGTCTTAGAGCAATATCACTATCAAATCAACTAATTAATCATGATTTAATTTGTTTTAAGTAGTATAGTCTAACTCCCTCATCCAATGGTACCTCAAAACACAAATTCTAAAATAACTTGCTCGTGAAATAAAATAAAGAACATTTGTGTTGGGCGGAAGAAAGAAAAGGCTATTCTATAGGATGGGGGTGGTGAAAGAATGAGCTGTGAGTTCTAAGATATAATGTTTTATTCTTTTTTCCGTATATTTTAGGTAAATTCTTTCTTATTAGGTTTAAATAAGATGTTGAGTACCGACTTAGGAAACCATATGGTAGGGCTTACCATTGTTAATTTTCTTTTTGAAACCTTATCAAATAGTAAAATGATTTGATACAAGTACAATTTTAGTTCATTCATTTCGAATAGGACAAATTTAAATGTATAAATTTTCATAAATCCATTTTTAAATTTACTAATATAAAAATTCTTCATTCTGAATTATTATTTAATTTGTTCAAAATTTCCCATGTACTGTACATTTGTAACACATTAACCTAACATCAACTTCTCTATATAAAACAAAGGTACATGAATATTGTGATTAACCGAGAGTTTAATCTCTTATCATTTAGTTTAGTATTGTCAGGAGCGACTATATGGGATATTTTTGAACCAAATTGAAATATTTGATTATTAGTGCCAAACCACTATGTGTGGAATTATTGGTGTCCATTTTTCCTTCAAAATATCATCATTTTTACAATTTTTCTATTTATATAATTACATTTGTTTATGACAAAGTGTTGTATTGGTAACCGTTAAAAATCCTATGTAAAGAAAAAACATGGGAAGAAGGCTCTATAATTTTGGGAGTTCTTTAACCAAAATTAACTTTGAAACAATAATGAATTATTAATTCATTAATGAGTGAGACTAAATATAACGATATGTAGTTAGCTTAGTGGTGTCCTAAGTGTTGTTTTACATGAACTTGGCTGCTTATCTAATGCCTAACCTCTTATAGTAAAGCCGAATTATAAGAGCACTGTTAAAATACCGCAAGACAATATGCCTTGTCCAAATTTAGTAATATTTGGCGAAATGATGGGTCGTATTTAATTAGTAATAAAATGTGGTCGTATTTCTTCAAATGGCCGGGTAGTATTTGGGCAAAAAACAAAAACATATGATTTGCACAAGTACACACAAAAGAGGAAAAAAAAAAAAAAAAAAAAAAAAGATGATATGTAGTATTTATAGAGAAACTACGTAATAATACATCTTTTTGTAGTTGTGAGTGACTATACTACGAATCATCTCAAAAATACGACCATATATTATTATAAATACAACCCATCATTACACCAAATACTATTAAATTTATACTACTACAATATTATAGAAAAATTAGAATTATAACCCATACATGTGGTTTTGTAGGTGGTAATTGTTTATTCATTCCAATGCACAACACCATTACGTGCATTGAGTGGGTCAAAATCAAATAGCTAATGCTAGTTCATAGCATTTCCCACTTTTGATATAAGCCCTGATTGATTGAACAAATAATAAGGTACGAGATCACATATCATGCCGAATAAAATATATGAGAAACACTACTTGAAGCTAATTAGCTAGCTGTGAGAACGATCTTTAGACGACACAAAAATGATTAGAATGGAACAAAGATTAAACACTTAAACATGAATATTCCAAAATATATACAGACCACATAATAGTTCCAAATTTCAGCTTTTTAAAGCCCAAAATGTTGATTTTAGATTTGGATTGCTTGAACCAGGCCACAAAGCAGCTTGAAAATGGAATCAGATGCATAAACCGAAGAATCTGGCTTCTTTCACGCTCTTTGTCCATTGCCTCGTATAGGGACTTGTTTTTTCATTGCTTCCCTTTAATTTACTACTACTAGCTCTTTAGCCTACTAGCCTAGAGTTAGAGAAAAAGAAGATATTGTGCTCAAATGATAGGAGGATTACAATATTACGGAAAATTTTCCAATTGCCACCCTTTGATAGTAGTGTTATTGAAATTCTTATCATTTATGTAAATGAATCTTATAAGTTTATTTATTCTTATCATTATGTAATTTGTTTGAAAATAAAAACCACTTCGGGTCGAACCAAAGTGTTAAATATATTTTTATTAACTCTTTGTAAAAAAATTATTTTAAGCTGAAATCATTTGTGTTTATACCTATTTAATTTTAAAATTGTTAACAAAAAGTTGGAAACCAGAAAAAAAANAAAGAGTAATTTTGAGAATTTGATTTTGAGTTATTTAGGAAAAAAAAAAGGAAATTCCAATTGGTATCCTCGTGATGAAAACTTTTCCAATTGGTGCCCAAATTTTTTTTAAATCCAAATGGTGCCCTTGTGTTATTCGCGCATGTTACTTGGGAACCTTATTTTAAAGAGAATTGGTATCCTCGTTAATTTGATGATGTGGTATCTTATCTTGGTTTTACCACCCATTTCCAACGTCTTTTCAACTCATTAGTCCCTCATTTCACACTTTCTAACTTTAATTGTGCTCCCTCGATGTTTACTATTACGCCTTTAAGTTTCAATTTCGCACTTCAAAAACTTGAAAAATGACTGAGAGGAAGAACTAGACAAATAGATAGAGAGAATATATGCAAAATTAATAAGCTTAACACCTCAACTAGCAACATTCTTAAAGAAAATGGTCACCAAGTAACAAGTGCTAATAACATACGGCCACCATCTAGATTCCAAAAAAACATTGGGCACCAATTGGAAAAGTCTTAACTACGGGGGTACCAATTGAAATTTCCCAAAATAAAAAAAAAAAGTAGAAGGTGAAAAGTTGTTAATTTGAGAAAAAATAGAACTCCCTTCATCCTTAATTGACCTTCCCAAATGGAAATTTAGGAGTCAAAAGTTTATAAGTTTCCACCAATAACCATTCAAGATATATGCTGAAGAAAAATGTGTAAATATATTTGTTGGATTCCTCTTGAAAATTGGTTTCAATAGAAGCAACTCATAATTTTAGCTATTGTATTGTCGAAACTATCAATGATCAAATATTATTTTTGAAAACAGTAAAAAGTTCAAATAGGAAGATCAATTGCGGACGGATGGAGTACCTCTTCTAAAAACAAGTCTCTACAATAAAGTTACCAATTGAAGATATACAAAAATCAACCTTACAAAATTGATCCATACAATGAACTAGTGTATACAAAATGACTCTCTAAGGTTCCTTAAATTTTGGATAGCTAGCTCTTATAGCCATGGAATTTTCGCCGGCCATTGCACGATCTCTTTAATAAAAGAAGTAAACTCTTTTCTTAAACTGAATAAAATTATCAGAGGAATGAGAGCCGTGAGAGAATGGAATAATATCCAAAGGTTGTCTGGAATTATTGACATTTTTTTACTTTATCTGGAATTAGAGAATAGACACAATGAAATGAAACGGATGCTTGAGATTTTGTTAGAATAGTTTGTGGTAAGGTTTCTTTGCGCGTCTTGGCCTAGCCGGCTTTTTTTTTTATTATTTTATTTCTACTATTTATTATCAGTATCATTTTTTTTAAAAGCATACAAAAATGAAATGAACAAGTACAACCCCCAAATCAATCATTAACATTTTGGTAGGACATAAATACAGAATATATTTAGCACATTTCCTAATGTAATATGATAATTTTTCTCAGTTGTTCAGTGATTAGTGTTCCTTTGATTTACGAGAGTTGTATATTGGTAAATGTTTAGAGAATTGAGAGATCAATACAGAATATATTTAACACATTTCCTAATTTAATATGATAATTTTTCTCAGTTGTTTAGTGATTAGTGTTCCTTTGATTTATGAAAGTTGTATATTGGTAAATGTTTAGAGAATTGATGTGTGAAAATATAAGTAAACATGACAAACTAGCACAAACAAATTCTATTGTAGAAGCTCTTAAAACAAGAAAAAAAAAAGTCCACTGATCTCACCCGACTGCGCATTTGTTCCATCCCAAGCATATCACTTAGTATATGTGCACTCAAGACCGATGGTAGTAAACCGGTGACTTTAAATAACAATTTGAGTCCACCCCACGCAACCACTCATGGCCGTGTTTACAGAAATTGTTCACAAGCTCTTGCATGGTTTCTACCTCCTTCAATTTAAAGTCAACCTTGTGTAACAAAGGCTATAGTAATTCTCTCAAGCACATTGTTTACAATGGGCTTACCGCCTATATTTAAAGTCACTCTATGGTCAAACTCTTACCAACAAGGTTAGACAAAAACCTTCCCTTGCTAAACTATTAGAATTCTAACACACCCACAACTACAAAACTTCCTAATTGCTTGCACAATAGTTATCTTAAATAATATGAAAAATTCCATATTGGTGCCCTTACATATAGTGTAATATTAAAATGTTGACCTTAGTATTAACTATTTCCATTTTGGTGGCCTGAGATCTGATAAAAAACTTCACTTTAGTTCTTACCTCTGATTCCGTTACTTTTTCTGTCAGTTTTGCTGACATGGCATATGATAGAAGACATATTTTCACATTTAATGAACAAAAATAAGTTGTAGTTACTTTATTTCCCTCACTTAGTGGATGAAATTGTCAAAGTGATGATTGTTTCAAGCTAGAAAATGTTAGTTTTCATAGGCAAAATTACTATAACGGTCATTGCAAACTAACTGGTTGCCTTAATGTAGTATGCCACGTCAGGAAACTGACGAAAAAAAGTAACGGTGTCAGAGGCAAGTATTAAAGTGAAACTTATTTTCAAATCTCAGGTCACCAAAATGGGAATAGTTAAAATTGAAGTCACTAGTTTAATATTACACTGTAGATCAGGGCACCAAAATGGAATTTTTCCTAAATATTAATTGTAATAAAATATGAAATTTTAACTAAAATGAAACTTTCACAAGAATCCAACGTAGAACACGTTCCGACAGAAACCCACCTACCCATGCGACCAGGCAGTTAGGTCACCCAACCACGCAGTACCTACTATGCAACATCTGCAGCTTCTGTCCATGCGGCCCGACCAGGCAACCTTTGACCATGATCTTGCCTAGTCGAGACATATGGCCTACTGCAAAGCTAATGTGGACTTGACTTGCTTCAACCTGCTAATGTTGCTCTCTTGAAGTCATGCCCACATATATGCCCAAGTCCATTAACCAATACCCTTGGGACCTCAACCACCAACTCGATACATCGGATACATCACATGTTTGATTTGCACCTAACAAATCTTTAATTGTTGGAACGTCCTCCGAATGCCTCTTCTTGGACCCAAGCTTCTCCTTCAAGCATGAAGATATTTGCTATCAATCCACGTGCCTTCAATATTACTTCACCCCTTTGAGTATCTCCACGCAGCCACCTTTCTTATTTGGTCTCAAATCAACTTTGATAACTATATCTCAAAAGAACTAATGCGTACAAAACATGGTACTGGCCCATCTCAACCATCCATCAAACCCGTCCGATCCATCAATAGCATTGATGTCTATGGTCTCAAATCCTTTGTCTTTCCCGCCATGAGTCAAAGATCCAACAAGCATCATAACGGGTCTTTGGTTCCTTCTCGTTTTGGCAAAGAGAACCATACTAACCATCATCCTCGACCTCGGAATCTTGATGCCTCTTCTTGAACTTAAACCTTTCATCTCGACCTTACGTATTTGAAGTGATTCATCTAAATTCTTGGGATCTTTATCATGTAGTTTTTTAAGGAGAACGCTACAAACCTCCTGTGATTTCTATGACGAATATTTATTTAGAATTTCAAACAACTCTCCTTTGAATCTTGCGCCAAAAAACTCATCGTTCTTCGGTATCTTTTTGAGACAACAACAAAAACATCAAACCTTAGAGAGGACTCCCAAGATATTGGGTGTTATAAACCTTTCATAGGACAACACTTATAGACCTTCAGCATGTCGCACAAAAAACATTGCCTTCAAGCTATGCTTGGTCAACAAACTCAAGTATGATCTTTGCAATCATTCACAAGTTGTAGCCATTTAGAATCTTGGCTCTCATAGAACATTAAGGGATTAAGTTGTGAAAATAGAACTAAACATGAAAGCAACTAAACATGGAAAGTATGAATTGGGTAAAAAATCACAAAATCCACTAATGTCCAACAACTATGTGTTTGTTTACTCCTAAGCACATCATTCAACTTTTGTGTTCAAGACCACCAATAGTGATGACTTCTGATAGAAATTTGAGCCCGCCCATACCACCACCCATTGTTGTGTTTACAAGAATCACACACAACCTCTTACTTGGTTGTTGCCACCTCCTTGAATACATAGTATGTCTTGTATCCTAATGACTTAGTAACTCTCTCTCACATACCACAAAATTTCAAATGGCCTAACACCTCCATTTTAGGCCCCTCTAAAGTCATAACCCAACATGGCTTGGGAAACTTTCTCTCACCACTACAAAGAAACTTCCTAATTACTTACATAATATATCGTATATACACAATCGAGTAAAGTATAAAATTACATCAAAGTATGATTCTAATAACTATAAAGAAACTTGCACAAGAATCCAACACATAAAATGTCCCACTAGAAACCCACCTTGCCTGATTGAGAACCTGGGGCACCCGGTCGGGTTGTGCTTCCAATGCAGCATCTATTACTTTTGTTCGAGCAGCCTCACATGGCTAACTTTGTCCTTGATTCCGCCTAGCCGGGCCAGCTGCAAACTTCATGTTGACTTTACTTGCTTCAACCCACTAATGATGCTCGCTTGACATTCAACAATCATACAAGCCCAAGTCTGTTATGTAATTGTGAGAACTGGGAAATTCTCAAAATCTTATCCTGTACTCTTACTCTAATGATATGCGTTTTTTGAGCATAACGGGGAGAATGTTTAAGCTGTGTTATGTAAATGAAGTCGACACCACATTTTAGGAAAACATGGAACCATTTTCAAAAGGCGATAACACAAACATCTAGAAAGATGCCATGTTAACGCCGATTTGCACCTCATTCCCGAATGGGGAATTAACTTCAATGCCCAATGAAACAGACTTGAGTTCGGGGGTGTAGGTATTAGTTGGAGGCTAACTAGCCCGTTGGTGGCAACAGCCTCTACTAAGATGGATCACAACTTTTGTCATTCCATTCACATGATGTTCAAAATTTTAGCACGATTTCTTAGTTATATCTAAGTGACTTAAGCATTCAACAAGTAAGGGTGATCAATGTAGGTGCTCATGAACAAGATCAATTGAGTGAATCGATCTCACTAAGAGCACATTCCATGTGAATCACAAGTGATTGATGCATTGATTTCATTTATGACATTTTTATCCATTTTACATGATCTTAAAAGCAATAAATCAATTGATCCTTGTTCATCAAGATTAGTGGAAATTAGGCCAAATAAGGATGAGTTGCCATTTTTATGTGATGTCCATTTTAATCATCAAAAACATATCAAGATCAAGTAAACTACATGATTAAATACTAATCTAAATCATGGTCAAATTTGAAGTACAAAACACCCGAGTAAAAAGGGAAAAGTAGGGGTAGAAATAGAGAAGGAATAAAATAGAATTTAAAAGTGATTATAAAGAAGATTGTAACCACATTAGTGTGCCCTTGGGATAGCTCCTTGGATTAGAACACCTTTGGCTTGCGTATGATCTTGACAAGATCATGATTGTTAGAGGATGATGATGAGTGCTTGAGCTTGTATACTTGATTAGTGTTTGGATTTGTGTTGGGGTTTGTGTTTGATTTTTGGTGCTTGGGTTGTGTTTAGGATGGAGGTGGGATGAATGTGGTTGAAGATGGTTGAAGGTAGATGAGGATGGATGAAGATGGCTCTTTCTCTCTCTAATTTGGCATGGCAACGTTGTTTATGCTTTTTCTCCAATCGTGTTTAGGCATCATGATTTCATGGAATTGATCCCCTTTAAAATGAAGGTGGAATGGGGTCTACATAGAAAGATGAAAATGGGAGAAGAGAAGAAGAGGTAGAAAAATCCACGCAGAACCCTCCTAGCATACGCGGCGGTCAGGTGAAAAAGTGTCCGGCCAACCGCACAGGTTGTGCGGTTAACTGCTCAGATGAGCGGTTGTCTGTCAGCCTGTGTGATTGACCGCTCAACTGGGCGGTTGTATGTCACATGCAGATGCTTATTCTCAGCGCGCTAGCGCGGAGCAGTTTGCCTTTTAACCGCCTACCTGTACTTTCGCAAATGGGAGTGTCTTAGAACTAGAAATGGGTTTTACCCGTGGTTTTGCGGGCCGAGTCGTGAACTCGTTGAGTCGTTCTATTTGAGCTCAGATCTTATAAATGGCATATCTTTTGATCCAAGACTCCTATTTGAGATACGTTTGATGTATTGGAAAGTTTAGAACAATGGCTACAACATGAAAACAAAATTTATGAGGAAGGAGCCAAGGATGAGATCTTGCCTTATGTGTTCATAATTTCCAAGTCGACTGTTGTTATCTTCATCAGGCAGGGCGAAGATTAATGAGACTCGTGCGGGGTGTCTACACTAATACCCTCAGAACCTGAACTATTAACACAATACCCTTAAGGCCATTAGATGTTTGAGCTTGCACTTGATAGTAAAAATAGGGATACATATGCACCCAAGTGTATAACTGTGAGGGATGGAACCTCCTCATCTTGGGCCCCCTCCTGGATGACGGGTCTCAAAAGTGTAGACGAGGGCCCTCTAATCCTTAGCACTCTCTTAAGGCTTTTTGTAACACCCCAGCCTTCACACGGGTTTCTGGTGCTACCAAGATCTCCTAACCTGGTTGAGGACTAGCCCTACTAACCACAACAAGTCTTTCCAACATGATTTGTCGTCACTCACATCTCTTGAGAAACTTTCTTAGAGGTCACCCATCCCATATTGTGTCGATTTGCACTCGATAAAGACTTCATTGCCCAATACCAAAGACCTGACTTCGGGGGCATGCCTAGGGGTGTTCACCGATACAAGACCGAATAGGACCGAAACCATTTTGGACCGAAACGGAAAAATGGACTAGATTTTTTACACCCTTAGAACGAAGAATGGACTGAACCGGACCGGACCATAAAATCCAAGGTTGGACTGG
>BSSO01007296.1:0-11099 GCA_030267885.1 Mesembryanthemum crystallinum | reverse complement strand
CAACAACAACAACAATAGTAATAATAATTAATAAAAGTAAAATAATAATAATAATAATAATAATAATAATAATAATAATAATAATAATAATAATAATAATAATAATTCAGTTCAGTTTTAATCACTTCAGTTCAATTCAGTTTCAATCAGTTCAGTTCAGTTCAGTTTTTTTCAGGTGACGAGAACATAGCCTAAATGAGATTCTAACCGTTTTGCCCTTAGTCTTTAAGCATATATTTGCGTAAAATATACAAATACTTAAAGGATGAGGACAAATCGATCATAATTTCATTTAAATTGGCCGAAAAACGACTTAAGGTGTGTTCGTCATGACCTTTTGTTTTTATAAGGGGTTTCTCCACAAAAAAATAAAATAAGATAAACTAAAAAATAAAGAGTTGTATTTTTTTCCAAAAATCCCATTTTATAATGAAGTTCCACCAAAAAAAAAAAAAAACAAAAAAAAAAAATATCGTTAAAAAAAGATAAAAATAAAACAGAGCAACTGGGCCTCTTAGCCCAAGGTAATCACTCTCTCAATTTTGTAATTTCCCTCGAATTAATGAGATGCTCAGTGATCATTCTCCCGTATTTGATGACTCTGCATCATTAATCTAAGTTGTCGACGATTTCGTACCATTACTCTGCATCATTAATCTTAGAGCTATTGATTCACTCTGAATATGTAGGAATTTATTGCAGACTTGCAGTGAGTGTACTAGTGAATGAGAATGTGGAGCAGACTATTAAAAGGAAAAAAAAAAATGAATCCAACTACTGGTTTATTGTACAGGTCAAAATCCCGTCTATTCAGGTCTAAAACCGGACGGGGTCTGAATTTTCAGGTTTGGTTTGGTCTCCGATCCATCCAAATTTAGCATCCGATCTGGTGACCACCCCTAGATAAGGTTATCCAACACATTTAGTCGCATTAAGAAAAAAATGGATAGCAAGACAAGGACATCCTTTTTAGCACCACACTTCGCAAATATGTCAGCTTCATCTGCGAATTTAGAATATCTTTGAAGTATATCATAGGTTATGTGCGACTCTTGAGAAACCTAGGCTAAGCTTGTTTACCAGTAGCAAAACAGCTTTAATAGCAGCACATACCTCCTTCAATATTCAATTTATTCATAGCCAAAAATAAAATTCTGAGTACTATTCTGAATATATCAAGATTAGCATTTGCCTTCTTTCCTTTACAGAACAAAAAATAAAAAATAAAAGGATTTTTGTTTGTCAAGCTGTAGCAATTATGTATCAAGAATATACAACTTACACTTTTTGAGTTTATTGTCTGAATTAGATGTTTTATCTCTTTCTGCCTGATACTGTCTTCTTAACCGCTCCTACAGAGACTAGGAACTGATCAAGGGAAGACAATGTCTTCATGTCATCAGGGGGAAAGTAACTGCCGGCCTTTCCCATGAATGACGCAAAAAGGAGAGAGAGTGAAGGGCGTGTAACATAACGCTCACCCAACAAGTCATCCAAGAAAGCAAATGCAGCTAAGAATTCTGACCTGCTTGCATTTATTGGAGCTGAAAAGTGTGCAGGGATTATTCTCTTGAACCTCCAATCTCGAGCTATTCGATCTATCCAGTCCTTCACCTGGACATTCATTATGTACAGAAACAAAGAAATAACAGTCAGGTCCTGGATTATTAATTTGCGACATAACCAAATGGTTCCTTGCAAACTTACATGAAGTCTACACAATTTGATACCAGAAGCAACTCATATAATTTACTAGAACTTGAGTGTATCACAAGACGAAAATTTATTGCCATACCTTTTCTGGAACTTTGCTGAAGACCAATGTCTTCACAATAGGAGATACAATCAATTTCTGTGACATCTGAGTAAAGGAAGCATTTGGTTCTAGCAAATTTGATGGACCAAGAAACAAAATTTGAAGAACCATTCTCTCCCATCCTGCAATTTACATCCATTATGAAGTAATTTATAGCTTTTATCATTATTACAAATTATTCTGCTTTCACAGGTAAGGAGGGACCAAACAGCTAACCTTTCTGGCGGTTCATCTTGTTGTCAACGACTGGTTCATCCGACACTTCTTTCCCTTTACTAAGAATCTTTACAGCTAAACCGTTCTTTGCAGATGCCAATAAGGACTCACTACTGATACAATCAGGGGGCTGCCTAGGCACAAAGATCACTGCATCGGTCACCAGAAGAGTTCTTGAACGCTTGTGATAGAACGCTACCTCCACATATGGCCCAATACCTATGGGGTGAGGAGAACAAAAAGAAATCTGTAAGTTCCAATTACTGCCAGTAACTGCAGGATCTAATTTTCAGCAGCGTGTGCAACACTATTACCAACTTCTGGAGAACTCAAAACTTTCTGTTCAATTTCATCAGACCATGGAGTTGACAGATCCTCATCTTGCAAAGTTTTGGCACGAAAGATACCAAAAAATTCAAGTGGTAGATTCAGAGGCCAACTCCATTGTCTTGGGGCCACCCATATTTGAGCGCGAGGGAACTTTCTTGAGAACGGTCCAACAAATATTTTATGCTCATAAGCGAATGTGGGAAGTACAATGTATTCGACTGGAGCTCCTAGTTCCTTCAAGAGCTGTCAAGACAAAAAAAAACTAGACATAATCAATCAATCAATCAAATGGTCATGCGACTGAAATAACTGCATGTAACAAAGAATAATTATGAATTAAATAGACTAATGAATAACTTTTCCTGATGGTTGTCATGCCATGTAGTGTATGAGGTCTTTGGCAGTTTACAAGGGATAACTAATCGAATCTAATTGATAGATAAGATAAACACGCATTAAGTGGATCAAAGAAGTTAATATCTTATGAAAAGTTACGGAGCAATAACTTTATTATAACAACTATCAGCCTTCGAAATCTTAGGTGCACTTTTAGGCATAACTAAATTTTCTAGTATTGTTAATATTTTACATCCTTTGGACAGAATCATTCATTTAAACTACAAGTCATAATTTCATATGAGACACAAAAAAGACAAAATAATCTAACAAACTTAATCTAATATTATAAATACATATCTTAACGTTAGTTGGAGCATAAATATTACTATAATAGTATAATATGGTACTAGATATTTGGGAGTGAATAAACCTGAATGCACTCCTTTGTTGGAGCAATTGGTGCATGCACCCACAATCCTCCAGACTTGAGCTTGATGACTGTCATTCGAGTGTTTGTTGAGACACTGCTGAAGCCTAGAGCTTGTTCTTGTTCAAACGACCATATGCAATCTTTTACAACCTAAGGAATGAATAGAGCCAACAAGTGAAGTTAGAGGGAAAAGAACTCGTGCATCACTTACTCCAGCAATTCACATGGCCTATCTTCCATTGCATCAAAAAATATATACTCATCTCATTGCTTGCATGAGCATAATGCAAGTAAATCCCATATCAAACCATGCCAAACTTTAGTTCAATTGTTGAATTGGTATTCTTTGTCTGGCCTCATTTTGACTCAAGGGTCACTGATATCTGGAAATGGGTATCTTCCAACTCCAAATTCCAAACAGCCGGCAGTAAGATTTATAATTCGCAACGAGGATCTATTCATAGTTGTGAATACTTCATGGATTGACAAAGTCCATAGCAATCAAACACATTCATAGGCTGATTAGGTCGACAAAACCTCAACACAGTTTTTCAAACACATTGATGCATAATGGGTGAATTGAATTGCATAGAACATCATATGTTTCAAAGCTCAATTCTGACATATGTATTGCAAAACCAAAGAGGACTAATTGTATCACTAACCAATAGTTAGGTAGCCTCATAGAAATTTCTGTGCTTATGCCAATGTAAAAATGATCCCCATAAATGGAGAAAACCCGTTTTGTTCCACTAGATAACAAGTCACAATAACCTACAAACCTTCATCTAAATGTTTCTGGGTCATTTTCCCAGTAGAACATTATGGTTTCATTCTTTATCCTTTATCCAAAGAAACCAACTTGCCAAGCACCCAAACAAACTTTCCTAGAAGTTTATGCATTGATGCCACTTAATACGCTACATTGGTGCCATTGCGCTAAATTCTCCTCTGCCTCAGCTAATGTCAATTGTCTATATCACTAGTCTTCAATGCCAAATCAATTTACTAATTTCAATAAACGAAGGGCAATCAATGGCATTAACTCGATTCATTTAGTCGTTTCCATCTCTGATTTAGTTTAATTTTGTTCATTTATGAAACTAAATTTTATTCTCACATATTACTACTCATAAATAAGTACCAGTAATTCTGTCCACTTTCCGGCAGAGCCAAAAGATTCACTACCTTTTAATTTTTAGATTTTGGAATATAATGGACTAAATCAAAATGAACCCACCCTGAAACACATAACTCTTGTAGTAGTCTTAATGGCCCTGTTTCCAGTTGCCCGTTTTTAATTTTTTGAAAACTAAAACACTCGGAAGAGGGACTTAACAAAAATTAGAAGTGAAAATTAGAAAAGCAAGGGTTAGGTAAGGTTATTACCTCAGTCCTAATGGTGCGCCTATTGAGAAAAGGACCCAAAGGAAACGGAAACCCTGTAAAATTCAGATAAAACCTTCCACTTCCATTGCCAGTACTTGCATCGCCGGCGGAGGCGGAGGCGGCAACTACCGAAGTGATGACGTCACTCCGGCGGCTCTTCAGCTGCAAATATGGGCCTGGCGGAAGCTTTAAGGGGGACCCACAAACGAAGCCATTACTATTAGAGCTTGAATTTGAATATTCCTTTATTTGGAGAAATGAGGATAATGATGATTTTGGGTTTGGATACGAAACCCCAATGGTGGTGGTGGTGGTGGTGGTGGTTGCTGCCGCCATTTTCAAAGCTAGTATAATTGGATGAGCTTCGTTACTTGAACATGATNATAGCTGTGCTCATCAGAGTATTGTTGCGAGAGAGAGAGAGAGAGAGAGAGAGAGAGAGAGAGAGAGGTTGGGAAGTATGGGATGGATTCTGGGTTGGGATTACGCCACCTCCTTGGCTGACCAGTTGTTTATTTCCCTACTTGGAAATTTTTTGTGACCTTTTTTTTTTCTTTTGAAATTTTAATTAATGGCCATGAGGTGATTGTATTTGTGTGGTTACTCAATGAGAAGAAATCATATTCATATGTGGAGTACTACTCATTGTACTAGAAACTTCCTTTTCGTGTCTTTCTTTCTTGTGGGAGATGGAGTAATATGAGAGGTCGTCATCATATTCATTTCAACTTAATTGAACGGGTAAGAATGAATGAATGGTAATATATGACAAAAATAACGACTCCTTAATGATTTACACTGAACTGAATTATAATGAACGTAGAATTTGTAAGTTGAAATATACCCTTATAAATGGTAATAAGTGTGAAGAAAAAAAAAAAAAAAAGTTGTCCCTTCACGTTCTTTTTCACCAAAGTTTGGATATATACGAACTCTTTAAAAAGCCTTGCTACCACAATGCAGGAGAAAGGGTAATAATTTAAATTGTATTATAAGGCTTTGACATACTATCTCAGCAAAATTTCATTAGGATAAAAACCTACCAGATGCAGTGCGTTTAATACTCCTACAACTCGAAGGTGACATTGGAAAAAGTGCTCAAACTTCCTGGTAGGCAATGACGTTATGAACAAATGAGCAAGATTCTCACTTGAATGGAATTGTTGGACATAAATACTCCTGTTCTTTCTCCTGATCATGTGTAGAGAAAATTTTTGGCGCAATAAGTTTTTTCATGTCAAGTTTGGATGTAACCTTCTTTAATTCAAGGAATACAATGTAGTGTTATCTCTGTCTTCATGTCGGCTTTCTTTTTGCATATGTTGTTTAATTGATTGCAACCTTACACATTCTCGTCTTGGTGTTACTGTCAAAGTACGCTTTGTCGATCTCCATGCGATTGCTATGTCATCATAGGTGAATACTATCTTGGTATTCTGGATTTGATATGTATCCTGCATATGCATAACCAATAAGCAAGTGTGAAATTTCACGTGTTTTATAAAACAATCCAACAATTTGTAGTACCGTGGACTTGACGAACGCGTACATGAGTAAAAGTAATGTGGTTTTGCACCCAAAAAAAAAAAAAAAAGTAACGAGATTTACAACCAACATAACTACAAATTCTATGATAGTAACCAGAGCATGTGTATGACTATTTCATATTAAGACGTAGTAATGACCATTGCAATAAAGTAAACGACGCCCACCAGCATCCTCCTCTTTTCCAAGGGTATTTTAGCATCGTTGGTTGTATTATCTTGTAACTATATAATGTTATGCGCACGCAGAGGAAGTATCTCCCAAGTCCCAATATCCAAACCTCCGGTCCATTCCCATAAGTGAAACGAGTTACTAGAGATGATTACAATGAAAGTAGGAAAACAAGAGCACTTCAAGTTTAAAATATAACCATACGTTTGTCTCTTAATAAGCCAACCCAACTCACATACTTTGTCTTCACTAATCCCATGTTCAAAGCAGTCAAAGGCATGTTTCGAGGAAGGTTCCTCTAGTAGTATTAGATGCTTGGCGTGCAAGCACTTCACTTGAGTAGAATAGTCCCACAAGTGACAAGACTGTGGTCCATATTCTACACATATTTAAGCAAAGCTAACACTACCTCATCTAAGCGCAACCAAATATCGCAAAATAATCTCTCTTTTCTGCCCAGCATGCCAAATTCAAGTGATCCAGATTGCCGTCCTCACATTGTTCTTCTTCCTAGCTCAGGTATGGGTCATCTAACGCCCTTCCTTCGGTTGGCAGCCTCGCTCAAAGCCCACAATGTTCAACTCACCTTGATTACAGCACACCCGACTGTCTCACTCGCTGAGTCCCAAACCCTCTCAGATTTTGTCTCTTCCTTCCCTCAAGTGACTCAACTGGAGCTGCAAATTCCGCCAATTAACGAAACCCCTTTTGTTTCATCAGATGATCCCTTCACTGTCCATTACGAAGCCATACGTCGTAGCTTGTCCCATTTTCTCTCTCCTCTACTGTCTTCACTTTCCCCGCCCGTCTCTGCTGTCATTACCGACATGAGTTTAACCTCGGTGGTTGTTCCCATCACCAAAAACTTAAACCTTCCCAACTACATATTCTTCACATCGTCTGCCAAAATGCTCGCAATTTATGCATCCTACCATAAATTAGCAGCACATATTCAAGGAGACGAAGATGATTTTACAGTTCCTGGTTTACTGCCAATGCCCAAGTCATGGCTTCCCCCACCATTGTTGTCTCCAAGCAACAATCTCCTCAAAAGCCATTTCATAGAGAATGGAGAAAATTTTCTAGTGTCAAACGGAATTCTTACCAACACGTTTGAGGATTTTGAGAGGCCATCAATAACAGCACTTAATAACGGCCTTGTGGTGGACAGATTGCCACCGGTAATTCCAATTGGGCCTTTGTCACCTTGTGTGTATGAGATGGGGGAAGGAATAACTTGGCTAGACGACCAACCTCCTCACTCTATCCTGTATGTAAGTTTTGGGAGTAGGGCTGCCATCTCTAAGGAGCAAATGCGAGAACTTGGAAATGGATTGGTAAGCAGTGGGTACAAGTTTTTGTGGGTGGTAAAGGGCAATAAGGTCGACCGAGAAGATCAAGAGGAATTGGGAGAAATGGTGGGGCAAGATGTTATAGACAAGGTGAAACAGAGAGGTCTCATGGTGAAGACATGGATGAAACAAGAGCAGATACTGAGCCATATAGCGATTGGAGGCTTTCTAAGTCACTGTGGTTGGAACTCGGTAACAGAGGCTGTATGGCATGGTATTCCCATCTTAGCATGGCCACAGAATGCAGACCAGAAAATAAATGCAGATTTAGTGGAGACAAATATGATTGGAATATGGGAGAAGAGCTGGGGTTGGGGAGGGGAAAAAATAGTCAAAGCAGGGGAGATTGCACAGAAGATCAGAGAGTTGATGGCGAATAAAGTGCTGAGAAAGGAAGTTGGGGAGATTAGAAACCAAGCCAAGACAGCCATAGAGCCCGCAGGGAGTTCAAAGAACCGACTAACTGAACTCATTGAGTCATTACGCTAGAACTGCAGTTTCATCTAAAGATTGTGATTCCCTACTTACTAATGTAGTAAAGTGCAAACAATAAGAGGTTGCATCCACAAGGGCATAGAACAAGATGCCGTATATTCACCACATTAATGAACACACATATCTCTTAGAACATGTAGGAATATGCAATAGGTAAATGGTGCTCTCTGGAGCACCTAGCTAGGTGCTCCCTATGAATCTGCGTTTAAATCCTATGAATCTGTACTATATGAAAATTATATATGAATCTCTGGTAATATTTTATGAATCTATGATGATTTTTTTCAGTTTTCAAAAAAAAAAAAAAAATCAGGAAAAAATGATTTAAAATAGATAGTCATGAACTTACGCTTATGAATCTGTGATTACATTGTTATGAATCTATAGTCAAAATTAACACTTTTTTTTTTCTGTCAAAAAATGAATATGTGTTCATTAACTAACACTTATGAATCTCTAGTTATATTGTTATGAATCTATACCATATAACTATGAATCTATAGTCAAAATCGAATTTTTTTTTTTTCAAGAAATATAATTATTTCATTAAGAAAATAAAAAAATTCAAATTTTATTTTTCAACAAGTTATAAGTAGTCGTTCATAAATCTACGGTATATGAATCTGTAGTTATATTGTTATGAATCTACGGTATAGCGATTATGAATCTAGGTTCAATAGTAAAAAAAAAAAAATTAATAAAAAAAAAATTTACACACGCGCGCTGACAGGTGGCTCTCAGGAGCACCTAGGTGGGTGCTACTGAGAGCACCCAAAAAATTGCGAGAATATGCACATCGACAAGGCAAATGTAATTTTAAGAAATTTAACCAAAAATTTGACAAAATGTTCAATGATATGTTGCTACAAACTGCCCAAGTGCTGTTTCTCACAGAGAAACATGATTCTCACTAATCTATCACATTCATTCTCAGAAAACATAGCATAATTCAATAACCTATGCAGGTGCTCATACAAGAAGTCCACATGAAGAAAGCAAACCCTTAGATGCATATGAGGCAACAAAATAGAACTTTGGACCAAATGATGCAACAGATATAGAATTGAAAAGACGGAAGAAAACCTCCAAAATTTACAATCAATGTCTTCCATGAGATACCAAATTCTGTGTTTGTTTCTTGTATTTGTACAGAATAGAGTATGAAACCAAAAAAAACAAGAAAAATTAGCACTAGAAAAAAGAAAGCCCAGGGAATACCTCTTAGTAAGTTAAACCACGTTCAGATACGAGATCAAATGATATTCCATTCTGTTGAAGTCGATCTTGGAGATCAGTTGGTCCAAACACTATTCCAGGAGGGAAAACACCTCCCTTAGGCAGGTTTTCCCGCTGGTTTAGAACAACAAGAGCGCACTGAATTAAAATAATTGGAGTGGTTATATATCCAATCTCTGGTCCCATTACTCTTGTTACTATTTCAGTGTCAGGTTTCCCATTTCCTGACGACATATTGCTGCCAATATAACCATGACCAACGAACCACATTTTGAAGGTTGCACTATTCACCTCATCTTCAGTTGGCCCCTTCTTCCTGAACGATCCAAGGCTGAAAACTGAAGGATAATTCAAAAGCAACCACCTTCCAAAAGAAAATCTACCCAATAGTCCAATAAACACACCCACAATGATGATGATCAAGATGCCTAACCGAGATTTGGTACCTATCTTCACCCCAAAATGTGCTGGCTTCACAGTCGACCAAAATGCCTCTCTCTTGACAACCTGATCAGGGCTTTCATTGACCCCTGGAAGACCATGTGGATTTTCTGTTAGTGTTGCCAGTGTTTTTCGGACTACAGCAGAATCTGCTGAAGGTAGCCTCACAGCCCAGAGCCCAAGATCTTTCTGGTGCTCAATTGCTGGGCCTTTTGGAGGAGGAGGGCCTGGAATCTGCAAAAAGCCAATAAATAAGATGAGCTATTTTTGCAAGGAATCAAGTTTAACTAGGAGGGCACATGGTAACACACATCCCATCCCCCACAAAAATGAGAGGCAAATCAAAGCCGTGGCTAAATGGTACATGGATCTAAGAAATGCAGGCAAAAGTAACATCTACTACCCTGAGCTGAAGAAAGATATGAATTTCATACAATACCAGGTTCATCCTAGCATTGCAGCATTAACCAGTAACCACATGAATAATGAAAATTGCCGTTTTTAGAATATATATTCGAAGAATCTATCATATATCAGCAAACCTCAAAGTGATCACTTTCAATCACTAATTTCAGCTAGTAGAAAAAGCTATCCAGATTTAATACCATTCATTAAATTCGATAAAAGAAAAGGCCGCATAACTATCAGTCTATCACCAAGAAGCGCGCATGCCCCTTTCAACATTCAAAACAAATAGAAAAAGGTATCATCGAATAATTTTATATATACGTAGCTAGTAGTTCCTCAAACACAATTCAACCATTTTTTCCAATGTGCTTTTAAACAAAATAAGACATTTAACCTAGGATTTCTCCAAAGCAATGGATTAACACCCAAATTTGCAAAAGCAGAGGGTAATGCCATATGACTTCCAAGTATAGAATTCTCTAGTTTCCATCTCCAATCATTCTTCTTTGTAGAAAGCTCACAATGTGCGTTTCACAAAGGCTAAGGCTCATGTCATTTTGCAGGACTCGAGTTCAACAAATGGTTAGTAACTAGAGAGTTACCACAATACAAGAAAGCGCAATTTTCCAACAAAAATCTGGTTGCAATTAGTTGCTTAGAGACCATCTAGCGACCAAACTATAATTCAATCTCTAAAATAGCGACCATATACCTTCTTACAAAATAAATATATTACAAATAAAAAATAAAAATAAAGTGACCAACTATCTTTTTCTAGCAAATGATCAGCTATTTTGTCACAATTAGGGACCGAATTACTAATTGTAGCGAAAAACATTTCTAAACCAACCAAGTCAAATCTTAATTTTCCTTTTATCTTATTTCAAGTAAATGACCATTGAGATACTCTTAGCCTCAAAATCTCACCAAC
>BSSO01007295.1:0-11099 GCA_030267885.1 Mesembryanthemum crystallinum | reverse complement strand
CATTAATGACATTATAGTCATTTCACATAAATGACTGAAAACTTAACGTTCTGATATTTTTGGGTCACAGGACAGACAATGTCAAGAGTACAATGGCACCACGTAGAATCGAAAAAAATAAATTACACCATGTAAAATTTCCTAAACCACAATGGCACCATGTAGAATTTCCCTTAGGAATATTTTTCATAGTATGGGCCCTAATTATCAATTAAGAAAACAACGACAAATCTAATTCTTAATTATTCTTAAACTAGTTTCAAACATATTGTCATTGACTTTAATACTATGCCAACTCTAACACATTCTTATTTACGTTTATAATAGTGATCCAAATTTAATTAAATCATATTTGAATAGGTCTAAACTTTAGTTTTCTCATTTTTCATGCATTTGTGCAATCACATTGTCTACTATATAAACAAACAAAACAATTCAACACATCTCTTTCCAATGTAGTAATAATTGTTGAATTATTCATTGGCCATCAAATTACAATCTTTTCCCATCCCAAACTCCCAATTGAGTCATTGACCCATGCAAAGTAGTACCCATGTGGGGATTGTTTGATACAATTTATTTCCTTCAATTATTGATTTTTGCTTGCAAAATTTTGCATCCTATCTATAAAAAGAACACAATTGCAAAGTAAAAAGAGCAAAAGTTCCCATTTTTATATTAGGTGACATAATAATCACATTCACATAACCCAAAAATTAACCTATGGAACATAGCATAGATGTGTCAAAAAGGGCAAAATGAAAGAAAGTAGTACCCCACAAAAAAAAAAAAAAAAAGAAAAGAAAAGACAATGTAGGTCACCTTTTAGGGCTTTCATTTCATTTCATTGATTTCTTATTGGCCGGTCACCGCCCCTCTCTCTCCTCACAAAGCGGAAGTCAGCAGCATCACCAGCCATAAAAATATTCTTGGAGCATCTTCATTGATTTTTCACTTTTGTAGTAAAATCAGAACTTAAAAATGACAAATTATAGACAACAAAAAAATCTGCAGAAACTACCAAAATTATCTGGGTTTTTTTCCCCTTGTCCTAAATGAATGGAATGTAATCATAAATCAACAACAAATTTACATCTGTAAATGGGTTTTGCCGTAAAGTCACCCAATTTGGAAAAAGTTCCCATTTTTGTATTTCTTGCTTTTCCCCAATCTTCCTTCCTGTAATTAATTTTTTCCCCAAATCTTGTTTTTGTTGTTCTTCTTCTTCTTCTACCCTTTTCACTCTTTCTCTTTCCAAAGTTAATTGTTGAATTCTGATTAAATTAAGATTTTTTAGATTAATATTCCTGGATTTTTGTTATTTAAAATCAATTTTTCAACAGATCATCTCTATGTTTCTCTGTCTGTGTGGGGGCCGTTAGTGATAAGCACGCCTGGCACTCATCATTCCCTCCAAGCGCCCTTTCTCTCTCTACCCTCACCTCCCTCACTTTCCTCTCTTTCTCTCTCTTCCCCATCTCTGAGAGGTCTTCTTCAGTTTGGCACAATTTCATCAACTGGGTATATTCTTCTTCTTCGGTTGCTGCAAACCCCAATTTCTCCGCTTCAGATTGAGACCCTCTTCATCACAAGGTATTTGTTAGAAAAGATTTGTAAATTTGTTAGCTTTATGGTCAATTTGTTTGATTCTGAGAAATGGGTAATTTTTTTTTTTGGGTACAAATGATGAGAAATGGGTGTTGCTTGATGTCTTTTTGATTTGTTAATTATTCCAGGAACATTGGGAAGTGGGGTGTTATTTTTATTGTTTTAAGTTGATTTTATATTTTTGGGAGGTGGGATTGGTGGTACCTCGTTGAAGATTTTGATCTGTTTGAAATGTGCTGATCTGGGAATGAATTGAATTGATATGGGTATCATTGTTGTCAAGGTGAATAGATACATTTGGATTGGTGGGTTGGATGTGGATTTCGATGGTATTAGTTGGTTTTATAAATGTATAACTGGAGGAGGGTGAATCTCAATGCCTCGAAGAAAATGTTGTCTGTGCCTCTTTGGATGGTTGTGGAATTTTCCGCATTTTCAAGATCCAATGAAGATATCTTCTGTGCTGATATAAATTCTTGCATTCTTGCTGTCCATGGGGTTGTGCCAAAAGTGTATGTCAGTATGTCTTATGCTTGGAATTTGGATTGCATTTGCCAGTTCAAAATGGCCTTGTTTCCTGGATGACCCACCAAATGTTGCCACTTCCCAGTATTTGCTACAGGGTGTTGCTGGGAAGTTTCCATGACTTTCTGACCGTGTGGTCTCTTTTTGTCAGTGTCTGACCTGTGTGTTTAACTGTGTTTGTCGGCTCGCTCTAGGTCGGTAGTTGTTACTGTTTAAATGGCATTCTGAAGTGTGTATATGAACCTGTTGAAATGGCTAAGAAGTAGACTTCCTAGTTGAATTTAGCTAATGAAATGGATTTTTTTGCTTCTTTTTTCTCTCTTCTTTTTTGGGGCTGGGTGGTGGGAAGTTGCATCACATGATCACTTGGAGATTGGAGCCTTGAAGGCTAAGCTTGGACTTGTATCCAAATGTATCTAAGAAATTGGTTAGCTCAACTGAGGCCTATTGAAGTAGCTGGTTCTATTGAAGTAAAGGTTTTTAAATATTGGAGTGCTGAGTAGAAAAGGTCAATGATGGGTTTCTGTGGCTCAATGAGTTTGTGCTACTTCGCTGATGATTTGCTAGGGGGCACTATGGTGAGTTAGAATGCGCTTGTGCTGCGTAGGGAGGAAATCTTAGTAAGTGTCATGACTTTGATTTCATAACTTGATGAACATGAAAGCGTTGATGAACTATTGCGCAGAATTGTAGGCCCACAATGTTTTACGTGTGGGTTGTCCCTAGAAAATTTTGGTGTGCCAAGTATTGTATGTGAGAAGGAAAAGGTGATATAATGCAAAGAGCTGCCAGGCTTTCATCTTGTGAAAGGGTTGTTTGGGCTGATATCATTTCTTGGTAGCTGAAAATATCCCATTATGTGCTTTCTATTAAAGAAAATTTGGAGCCAGATTTCTTATCTGAAAGATTGTTGCTTGATGTTAGTCATACTATGACAATTTAAGGAAAACCTAAGCTAGCATGTAAGTATTTTAAGTGAATGTTGGTTCTGTCTCGAGTGTCCGGATTCTGTTATTTAGATTCGTTTTAGGGTTCCAGGAGGTCTATGGAAGGAAGGTCTTATGCTGGTCGACAGTACTCTGCCGGCTGTTATTTCGTGTAATTTGCTTGTAATATTATATAATCTTTCAGAAACTAGATGCTATTTGGATTTGAGATGTAGCATAAAGTCATACGACTGGTATCCCTTGCATTGGTGTTGGCTTTCTGCAAGTGTTTCCTAAGGGGCTTTATTATGAGATTTTCAGGTTAATTGGAAGCATTATTGTATTGCTTTTACTTTTGTACCCCCTTCTTGTTTGAGGACTCCATGTCTTTCATTTTGTATATTCTCTCTTCTTCAATGATACATTTTCTGTAATCTCAATTAAAAAATAAAATTCTGCGAAAACTCTGTTTAGGACAATCCAATTATTTATTTATTTATTTTTTCCTTCGAATGTTGAAGGCTCAAAATTGAGGCAGAAAGGTTTTCTCAGCTTAGTGATCTGACATCTGAGTTTTAATAATTGTGGTTTGTAAGTGGTATCTTGGGAGGATCATTGTAATTGTTCTAATTATCGTATATTTATATTGCACGGACACGGAAACAGGAAAACTTAGAAATGCTTATTATCCTTTAATCTCATGCGAAACGGGTGTCGTGTCCGGACACGGAAACAGGAGAACTTAGAAATGCTAATTATCCTTTAACCTCATGCGAAACGGGTGTCGTGTCCGGGTTCTTGACACGTGTCGGACACAGACATGTGACCCTCTCTAGAGTACCCTTGCTGCCGTGCATCATAAAGTGGCTATGGTTTATAGCAACTTCATCGGGTTTGTGCAATTTCTTATTGAAAACTAATAACCTCAGCTAAATGACATTAAACCTGTTCTTGAATTCTAGATCAATGGTTCTATAATAGATGTTTGAACTATGTAATTCAAAAAACTCCCTAACATGCATTGTGATGAAATTTCTAATGCAAAATCTCAAAAGTTTGCAGTGGCCCAAGCAATAAGAGCATGTTCATTCCTTCACTAAAGTTCACCATCTTTGCAAAATTGCTAAATCATGCTAACTGAAATGGGAGAGCTGTATTTCTCTAAATATGTTGGTTTAGCTTCATTTGTTGCTGGCTGCAATAACCTGTAGTCTTATTTCTGAGATTCAATTACAGGCCCTTATTGGTCCTTAGCTTTTGTTTTGTATCACTCATGTGTTCCCATCTCAGCTCATTAAATTTGTCATCCACCAAATTAAGGGCATATTTTATGATCATTCATACCTTTTAGCTTGAATGTTCTGTTGCTTCTCTTACTGAGTTGAAAACTGTGCTTATTCCTGCACTGTCTTCTGTTAATTGTATCACAATTTCCATTATTTATTTGGTGTTTCTGCTTCTGCTGCTATCTTTTCTCTTCTCCTTTCAATCCCTTCTTAACTATCCTGTTATTCTGATGTCCAATCCTTCAGTGAACTTTTGGGAAGGAAATGAAGAGGAACTTGACATGCTAATTTTTGGATGCTTACTTTTCCAGGTTTTCTTGTCTGCTGCCTTGAAGCAAATTTTTGCTCTTCAAATAATTGAGAATTTCCTACAATATGTCAGTTTCTTTGAAAGATCTCGATCCAGCATTCCAGGGAGCTGGACAAAAGGCGTATCCTTTATCTTATGAATTTAAAGGATGCTATCTTAAAATTGCAATGTGTAACCTTATTGCTTATATCACCATGTGGAATAAGGATGTCCTTTTAGCATGTGAATTGAGGTCATAAAATCAGTTATTTTATATGGTTACTGTGTCTAAGACTGATAGTGGTGACAACGATGGGAGAGGCAACCACATAGGGTGAATATCTTCTGTATATGTTGTATTTTCTTTATATTCCTTGACACTATGTAGAGGACTTGAAATATGGCGCATTGAGAATTTTCATCCTGCCCGCATTCCAAACGCTTCTCATGGGAAATTTTATACAGGAGATTCTTATATTGTTTTGAAGGTAAATGATCTAATTGCTACATATTTTTTAGCTGATTCTATGTATACAAATATCCCTTTTAGGCTTCTTGAGAACTCTGTCAAACACAGTGTGCAGTCAGTGACGAGCTGTTTGCTGCATGTTTTTTTTTCCTTTTTTTTTTAAATACCATTCTGTGCCTCTTAGAATTATTAACTATCTGGATCAACAGGGTAATTGATAACATAATGCTAGAGGCTGCGTAGTTACATCCTGTCTCATCCATTGGTAGCCTAGCTCCATGTTATTTCTAACAAATTAATCTAGTAATTGAGAGTAATAATTTATGATCCGTGGTTTCTGAAACTGTCCTTGAGATGTGTTGCTCTGAAAAAAGTTTTCTAGCAAATACCGTGAGGAATTAGTTGCGTACATCTGGACCACCCAGACCCTGCCCTCGGCAGGATTATCACTGGGTTGTTGTTGTTGTTGCTTAACAAGTACCATTAGGAATTCCTGGTTGCATACCTGTTCTCAGTTTTACATGTCTGAACTTCTAGCAAGTGCTATTTGGGATGCCTGGTTTCACACTCATAATTGTGTATTGGATTTCAAGCAACTTACGTCTGACTACATCTTGAGATATCAGTCAAGTAGTTCTTGAAAGAGAGATATTCTTAGTCGGCCATTTCCATAATTTTGCATCTGTCTATTTGCAAGTGCATGAATTTGCGGATGTTGATTTCATACCAACCCAGTTCTTATTTTTGTGCTGCAAATTGTCTTGTGCGTTTAGTCTATATGCTTCATTCTGGGTTGATAGGCAGTTCATTTTGCACTTCCGTATCTTATGCTTCCTGTGATTCCCTTTTTTGATAAATTAGTGATGACTGTCTCTTTCTTGCTCTAATAGACAACAGCATTGAAAAGTGGTGCCTTACGTCACGATATCCATTATTGGCTTGGTAAAGATACTTCTCAAGTAAGTTTCTTGCTGTACAATCTTTCATGTCTTCTGATTTTGATTCATGGTAGGACATTTTCATACACAAATGTTGACACCAACAATTAGCTTAGTTTATTCATAAACTACAAACAGTTGTCTTTTTCACCTTGTAAATTGTGAAAGATTCCAATCACACAAAATTTGTATAGAAAGATGTTATCAAGTATATCTCTGGAGTATGAGGATTTGATTCTTGTCAAGTAGGATGAAGCGGGTACTGCGGCCATCAAAACTGTGGAGTTGGATGCAGCTCTCGGAGGTCGTGCTGTTCAATATCGTGAGGTGCAGGGCCATGAAACAGAGAAGTTTCTTTCGTATTTCAAGCCATGTATTATGCCCCTGGAAGGTGGAGTTGCATCTGGCTTCAAACATCCTGAAGCTGAAGAATATAAGCCACGCATGTATGTCTGCAGAGGAAAGCATGTTGTTCATGTAAACGAGGCAAGTTCTGATGATGGACCATTTGAAGAAATAAACGCATTTGTCTTCTTTCTGTTTATTAAAATGATGCTGTTCATGGCAGGTTCCTTGTGTCCGATCCTCACTAAATCATGATGATATATTCATTCTGGACACTGAAAATAAAATTTTTCAATTTAACGGCTCCAATTCTTGCATTCAAGAGAGAGCTAAAGCATTAGAAGTTGTCCAGTATATTAAAGACAACTATCATCATGGGAAATGTGATGTAGCTGCCATTGGTAAGTAGTTGAGTAAGGGACAACCTTATAGGATTATCTATCGAGAAGCAAACATCACAAATATTCGTGTTGTAACTTGTGCTTAATTCCGCATTCATTTGTGTATCCTTCTCCAGAGGACGGGAAATTGATGGCTGATGCTGAATCTGGTGAATTCTGGGGTTTTTTTGGGGGTTTTGCTCCATTACCGAGGAAAACAGCTAATGAAGCATATAAGAACTCCGAGCCTGCTCCTCCTAAGCTTTTCCGGTAATGTCTTGTGGTCTCATGTGACATGTCTCTTGTTTGTCTGCTGCTATTCCTATGTATTGTGGTTGTGCTTTATTACAACGTTTTTTAATAATTACTTGAACTAGGGAAGTTGCAAAGAGAGTCGTCTATCAAGTTAAATAGTCCAATTTCTGACAGATTACTTTCTGTTTGCTTTTCAAGTGTTGAGAAGGGGAAGACGGAACCAGAAGAAGCTGATTCTTTAACAAGGGATCTGCTAAATACAAACAAATGCTATGTTCTGGATTGTGGTAATGAAGTTTATGTGTGGATAGGGAGGAATACCTCTCTTGACGAGCGAAAAAGTGCAAGTGGAGCAGCCGAAGTAAAACCTGATCCTTATGTTGTGTTTTCTAATAATATCTTCCTGTTGACACATCTTTAATCCTTTTAGCTCTATTGATAGGAGTTGCTTCGAAGCCTTGATCGACCAAAGACTCATATAATTCGTATAATTGAGGGGTTTGAGACAGTTGTCTTTAGAGCCCAGTTTGATTCATGGCCTCAAACTGCTGAGGTTGCTGTATCTGAAGATGGAAGAGGCAAAGTTGCTGGTAAGTGATGTGAATGTTTTGATGGTGCCATTTGTATATTAATAAAATTTTGGAACTATGATTAGCTTTTGAAATTATTCGAATTTCCGTTGTCTATTCAGCTCTTCTCAAACGTCAGGGTGTCAACGTGAAAGGACTTCTGAAAGCTGCTCCTGCAAAAGAGGAACCTCAACCACACATTGATTGCACTGGGAATTTGCAGGTATAGTCTGCATAGAGATGCAATCTTTTTTTTTTTGTTCTGATGGCTGTTGATTAGATGTGTCTGAAAGATGCAGTTGCTTTGTTAATGATGCTTGAAAGTTTTCATGCATATAATGACAGGAGCTACCAGTCTGTATGTTGTAGAATAATAGACTCATTTCAATTTGTGAAATATATCTTGATTGTCAGCTATCTTAAGTTTTTCAGAAGCATATAGCTATCTGCATGGATATTAAAGCATGTATAGCTACTTAAATGTGACAGGAGATAGGCAGTGAGCTATGGACATGCATTCAGATGAGACCTTTATTCATCATTAAGGAATTGAGGCAATTTGCTTGATGTGAATGTCCTAGAATCTTCTTTTCTTACATTTTTACCCTTGTATTGTCTCCTACCCAATCCCACTCGAAACAGCTAGAAAGCAACCTGATATCTTCTTATACTAAGTTATATGTAAGCTTCTCTCTACATGCACGTCATGCTGTTTGCTTATGCAGAACACATTTAGTTTGTCAGCAAATAATTTGATGCATATCTGAGGCCTGATATCAGATCAAAGATCAGCTGCCTTATGTTGTATCTAAGATATGAATATGTGAAGTGAACTGAGCAGAAGCAATGAAGATCTTAGAATGATTTTGGAAAGATGATTAAGCTGTGATGACCAGGAACATGACAAAGGTTGCCAGGGTCACTGATTGTTATTGAAAAAGATTTAGTTTTGAGCTTGAAAAGTCCTTCGCCAGCTTCATAGTTTTTGATAAGGACTGCTAACCTTACGAGCACAAGGACAACGCTTGAGGAAGCCAGAGAAGTAGAGTTTCCAAATGATTCGATAGATACACTTCATCTCAGGAGATTTACATCTTGTGTTCACTATGAATGTCAAAAGTTCTCTCTCACTCAACTATTATTGTTAAAAACAGATCTTCTAGGATAGAGGTTTTGTTTACTTGCCTCATCTTGGATAGGATATAAGATAAAGTAAGAATAACAAACTTCTTATATTGCCCTTTGCATAATAATTTGGTCCTGAGGTTTATGTGTAAAATGTTTCGGTTTCTCTTGAATTTTATATTTGCTTCTTGAACTCTAAATGAGTGATAGAGAATGCAAGTGTAGTTCAGTCTCTAATTCAGTTGATTTTGCTTGATTTCATAATTGTGCTTTTATGATGGCTGTGCAGGTATGGCGTGTAAATGAAAATGCGAAGACTCTCCTACCAGCTTCTGAACAGTCAAAATTTTATAGTGGAGATTGCTACATATTTCAATATTCATATCCAGGAGAAGATAAGGAGGAGTACCTTATTGGGACATGGTTTGGCAAGCAAAGCATTGAAGTAAGTGAATTTGTTTCTGTTTGTCACCACTTAATAGCAGGTTTGGTATCTTCTATTCACTGGTTCATTGAATGTTCAAGAAAATATTCTCAAATGTCAGTCATCCAAAGCAATGGTTTTTGCTTCATTGCATCTCTGACATTATATTGTAGTTTGATTTTAGCAATTGATTAAAAGTTGTGGGTGGCGTTGCTTTACTGCTTGACAAAAATTGAACAAGTTCTGTAAGTGGAACAGCGCGTCCATTCAATAAGACATTTGATTGAACTTCTGGGTGAATCTATTTTTATTTATTTATAAAGGTTGAAGTTTGGCATAATTTGCATGTTTGCTTTCTATTTTGAGCCTTTGGTATTCTGAGGCACTTTTCATTTGCTAATGCCCCCCCAGCTACATGCTTTAGAATGAAGTAATGCTTACTGTTCAGTGACTAAATAATCAAATTGGGGAATTATGATGCATATGGCTTGAGAGGAATACGTGGGTGTGTTTTGGGACCTCCAATTTTCTGGAGATGCTTTGGGATAGGGTCATGGTCACTTACGTAACTTCTTTATGGACTAGAGAAGCAGGTCATTTAGCTGTTAAGCTATTTCGGAGTAGTTGGCTTCTTTATAGAGGACATCTTATACTCTTTTGTTGTACTTGTTATCGCTGCATTCCTATAGATATTCATACCTTCAATTGCCTTGTGGCTTGCTTTGGTGAATACTCGGTTTTTTTTTTTGCTCATCATGCATCTCACTTATTTACTTGTGTTATTGTCACTCGAATATAGGAGGAGCGAACTTCAGCTACAGCCCTGGCAAGCAAGATGGTGGAATCATTGAAGTTCTTGCCAACTCAAGTAATTAACTAACTGTATTCATTGATAATATTCTTTTTACCACAAATCTAATTTTTGATGTGGTCATTATATGCAGGCTCGTGTTTATGAAGGAAATGAGCCAATCCAGTTTTTTGCTATCTTTCAAAGCTTTATTGTTTTCAAGGTGTGGTTACTCATGATACTATCATTTGCACATATTATTTGAGTCTCTCCTTTGATTGGGCTTGATGCATGACAATTTTGGGAAATCTGACAGGGTGGACTCAGTGAAGGATACAAAAAGTACATCGCTGAGAAGGGAATTCCAGATGATACGTATACGGAGGATGGTGTTGCTCTATTCCGAGTTCAGGGTTCTGGACCTGATAACATGCAAGCTATTCAAGTAGATCTGGTGTGTGCGTTTTTTGTTTCCTTGTAGGCTTGTACTACATTTTTCCTATTGAATTCATGTTTGATCGAGCACTGTTCTTTCTAATTCATGGTATTTGGTCTATTCGAGGTCTGCACACCATTTTTTAATCGTATTATGGTGTTCTCCTCAGTGGTGGATCCAATTTTCATGTAGTGGTGTCCTTTTGACGGTAAACTATTTCTAAAAATTGGAAACTAAGATTTTGTTAATTGTTGGAAAGCGAAAAAGACAAAAGTGTCCTTTGTAAAATATTGGTAGGGACGTAAGGTCATCTTACTAATAGCAAGTCTTTCATTTTCTGGTTTCATTATAATCTTCATATTTCATATTCTGTGTGTCAATTTTAACAAATCCTGTAAATTGCATCAGGTTCCATCATCTTTGAATTCTTCGTACTGTTACATATTACATAGTGGTTCCACTGTATTCACATGGACCGGGAACCTCACATCGTCAGAGGATCAGGAGCTTGTTGAAAGGCAGTTGGATATCATCAAGGTCTGGAAATCTTTCTCGATCCTTTCCCGGTGTTTTTGAAAAAAGAATTGATTCCATTTAATTCAGTTTCATTTGCTTGGTTTTACTAAAATTCATCTGCTTAAACATCTCAATGGCTATACTTTATGCTTTGTGTGTGTGTGTGTGAGAGAGAGAGAGAGAGAGAGAGAGAGAGACAGCTGGTGATGCACGCTGAA
>BSSO01007294.1:0-11099 GCA_030267885.1 Mesembryanthemum crystallinum | reverse complement strand
CAAATCATAAAATGAGTGAATTGTAAATAACTATATATGTATTTATAGTATTATTATATAATGTTACCAAATTTAGGGGTAAAATCAGGCATACCGAACCGACCGAGCCGAGCCATAGAAGGCTCGGGCTCGGCTCGGTTAGCATTCAAGTCGGCTCGAGCTCGACTCGGACTCGGTTTGACCCGAGCCCAAGCCGAGCTTTGACCGAGTCGAGTCCGAGGGCTCACTGAGCCGGCTCGACTCAGTTACACCCCTACGGTTAACATTGCGCTACATAATCTGTGAGTAGCAAAATGACGAAAATGCCCAAGCCTTAAGACTTAAGAGGCGTGCAGTGCACGATTCAATAATCCAGCAGAGCGTCAGAGAGGAGCGCGAGGGGGCCCAAAAACCAAAAACCAATTCTTGATTTTGAAAATCCCCCACACAAACAAAGAAAGAAAACAATCACAACATAACGGCTACTTCCTAATTCACCCAAAATCTACCCAATAACCTTAACCCCTCATCGCTTTTATACTCTCTCCCTAACCCCCCCATCTCTCTATTTCTCTCACCAGATCTCCGCTCACTCCTTGTTCTTCAAATTCACCAAGCAATCTTCACTTTCTCTCTTCTCTTCTGCGATTTCTTCCTAATTTGAGTGCAAAAATGGGGCCAAACCCAAGTGGGAAAGCGAGGATTGTTGCAAGAATCAAACGTGAATCGAAAAAAGAAGCGGAAACCCTTGATGGGTTTTTGGGTTCTAAGCAACCGTGGATTTTGGTTAATAGACCTGATGAGAAATCCAACCCCAATTCGTCTGGTAGAGTGAAGATCGCATTTGGGTCCGACCAAATTTCCAGGTACATCAAATTTAGTGTGATTTCATTGTTAACCCTTTTTTCTTGGTTCCTTAATTTATCTTTATTGGATAGATATTACTGGTTATAACCTTCTTGTTCTTGTTACTGCTTGATTCGCTGCTCAATTGATAGTTCTTGTGAGTTGTGACTAGTGTGGGATATTTGATTTTGTTGATGATATGGCATATGGGGTTTGATTATTTGGCTTAAAGATAATTTTTTGCTGGTTCGGATTTGGAGAAAGAAAATTGCAAAAAAAAGGGGTATTGTTGATTAAAATTACTTGACTTAAGCTCAACTATAATGCCAAGCATAGGATGATTTAGTGAGTTATTTTGGTGATATTTGACAGTGGGAAGCAGTGTTATGAAGTTGATGAATGTTATGAGCAAGATGTGGGTACTGAGGAGATCTTTTCAACGGAGATAAAGCCCTTGATTTCGGGATTATTTCAAGGCCAGAACAGCACAGTTTTTGCCTATGGACCTCGAAACAGTGGCAAGACTTACACTATGCAGGTTGGTATTCTTCAGTTGTCTTTTCTCCTTATTCTTCAATTCATTATTTTAGTAATAAAGTAGCGCACGAGCTTGTGCATGTGCAACCATGGTTGTTAGGGAGTCCTTTCTGGGAGTGGTCCTTCCTGGAGAATGTAGCTTTGGCTTTTTCGTTTGATTGGAGAATCTGATTGAAGGTCGCTGACCGCTAAACAGTCTTTCACTCATAAAAGGAAAAAAAGAAAGCCACTTTGGGACCCAGCTGTTTAAAGGGTTGAACCAAAATTAATGGATGGAATAGAAATGTGAACAGGGAACAATCTGATTCTTTGGTTGTTCAATGCAATGTTTGTCATTTGATGTAGTGATGTCATGTTTACATCCTTGAGAGTGATCAATAGAAATGTGAACGGGGAACAATCTGATTCTTTGGTTGTTCAATGTTATGTTTGTCATCTGATGTAGTGATGTCATGTTTACGTCCTTGAGAGTGATCAATAGAAATATAAGCGGGGAACAATCTAATTCTTTGGTTGCTCATTGTAATATTTGTCTTTGTCATCTGATGTAGTGATGTCATGTTTACGTCCTTGAGAGTGATCAATAGAAATGTAAGCGGGGAACAATCTGATTCTTTGGTTGCTCATTGTAATATTTGTCTTTGTCATCTGATGTAGTGATGTCATGTTTACGTCCGTGAGAGTGATCAATAGAAATGTAAGCGGGGAACAATCTGATTCTTTGGTTGCTCATTGCAATATTCGTCTTTGTCATCTAACGTAGAGATGTCATGTTTACGTCCTTGAGAGTGATAAATAAGTTCATTTTACTTAGAGCATAATGTTCACAATGTGGAAAAGAAATTGCCTGTTGCTTCTAAGATTTCGATATGAAGAAGGGTTTTTTGTGTTAGATATCACTTTCCATTTGGTCTTGTGTAGGGTTCTGATGAAGAACTTGGATTGGTTGCCCTTACAATGGCTTCAATCTTGCCTCAAGCAGAAGAAAAAGGAAAACTTGTCACTGTTTCTGTGTTTGAGGTGTACCAAGACCGAGTTATTGACCTATTAGACTCGAAAAGACCAGAGGTTTCAGTGTTTGAGGATGGTCAAGGAAAAATTAGACTCAAGGGACTTTCCAAGGTAATGTGAATCTGGTTGGCTTTACCAGTGAGATTGCAAGTCTTGCTGCATGTAAGTTTTCAGTCCTTGATAACCGGAATTATCTGTTCCATTACTCTTTTCAGGCCAAGGTGAATTCGACTTCAGAATTTCAGAGATTATATTCCCGTGCAGCAAATGTGCACAAACCGTTGCAAAAGACAATGTTTGAACCGCCTCATCGGAGCCACTTAGGCTGTATTGTCCATGTTGTGTCACCACAAACTGAAAATTCAAATGTTCAACTTGTGGGCAAGATAAATTTTATTGACTTGGCTAGTATGTTTTTTAACTTGAACATCCATCCAAGTCCATCTATTTTTCATGCAGTGGTGTTGTGTTAAAGCAAGTCATTAATGTCTTATTGTTCGAATTTTTAATCAGGTTATGAGGATTCCAGGAGAAAAAGCAGTGATGGATCCAACATGGCTGAAACCACAAGGATAAACAAATCTCTCTATGCTGTGCACAATGTTTTATATGCCTTGAATGCAAATGAAGCTCGTGTACCCTATAGAGAAAGTAAATTGACACGAGTGCTGCAAGATTCTCTTGGGGGCACGAATAAGGTTCTAATGATTACATGCATGGTAGGTATTTTGAATTCATTTTTAGAAGGTTTGGCTATCTTCCCGAGGTTGCTTAAACTAAACCTAAGATGTGATGACGGTGTTTATTGTTCGCGCAGAATCCTTTTTTTTGCCAAGAAACCATACAAACAATCAGCTTAGCTTCTCGATCATGTCAAGCTAGTTTTTTGGCTTGTTTAGACCCTGGAAAGAGTAGCAGAAGTGCTACCAAGACAATTGGGATGTCATCTCCACAAGTTTTAAAATCAGCTTCAAAAGTTTCTGGAAGAACTAACATGTTTTCTCCTAAAGTCATGAAACCTATGAGTGCTTCAGCTTCTGGCAAGAAACAAGTGGGGTCACTGATGCGCATGTCTGTGAAAAAGTCCAGTGGTGTACAAACAGAAGTGAAAGGAAGGTTTGTGATTAATTCGTTACACACATTGCTCTTTTATTTGAGTACAACCATCTTCATACCTAAAATATTGGGTTTTGGCTATGGCTTTTCAGGAAGCTATTTGATGACCCTAGTCGATTGAAAAATACAATGCAGGTCTGACTTTTCTACCTTGTCTATCTTTCTTTTCTGTCATTTCTTTTTTCTTTTTTCTTTTTTTTTTTTTTTTTTTGTGTGTAACATTTCTGTGCAACATTTTTTATCAAATAAGATGTGGGTTCATGACCCTGAAAGTGGGGATGTCGGCTAAGCCTGGCAACAGATGAACACTTTCCCAACAGATAAACACCAAAGTTGGGGTTGGATAGAACTGAACCGCCTACCTCATGGTTGGGCTGTTGGGGAATCCAACCCATATACTTTTCTGTCTTCTTAGATGAGGATGATCAGTTCTCTAAGATATGGAAAAGTAAACAACAATGCAAAATACATTTGTTTCTTAACAGACTTTAGATTTTTCAGCATACATTATTGTTCTGGGGGCTGGGGGGTCCAATGAACTGTTCTTTCCAAATGGTTCTTTAGATTATTCAAAAAGGATTATCAGTTCACTAAGATTTGGAAAATTAAAAGACAATACAAAATACATGTGTTTCTCAACAGACTCTAGATTTTCACCATACATTATTGTTCTGGGGGCTGGAGGGTCTTATGAATTGTTATTTCCAAATGGCTGATTGCTCTTTCCAATGTACTGATGTTATTTCCAATCACAGGGAAAGATATGCCCTGAAAGTGCTCCAGCCACTAAATCTTCTGCACAGACAGAGGTATAGATCTTAAAAAGATTATGCATGATCATTTTGTGGGGATTTAGATTGTGACGTTGGTCAACATTTCTATGCAGATAAAACTTCCCTTAGAAAGTGAGCAAGCATTAGTGATTTCCATTCTAGAAGAGGTATGGTTGCGATATTGTTCTTTACCTTAGCTATGTATTAGAGAAACAAAGATTTCTGTGTCTAAGTTGGTTGGTTCTCATATCAGGAGAACTCTGCATTACATTCTGCTTCAGATATGGGATCTTCTCAACTGCTTCCTAAAGAGGTAGGCATATATATCATCTAAACATCTTATTTGACAAAAAAGGATCTTTAGTTCTAAGTTTGCTATTCCTCATATCAGGAGAAATCTGCTTTAAGTGCTGCATCACATACAGATTCTTCGCAACTGCCTCCTCAAGAGGTAAGTCATATCTCCATAATTCCAGCCAATCTCATTACAATTCCATCTGATAGTTTGTTATACAAAGTATGAGTAAAGATGTTTCAATTTCTATAACTAGAAGTTTGTATGAAGGATGAAGTGACCATAAGCAAACTTGTTACTAGATATTAACTGCTTCAAAATTCAAAATATTTGTTAATTCACTACAATATTTCCCTTTTCAGGATGTCTTACAAGTTGAGAATGTTCTTACTGCAACTCCTACATATGAAACACCAAATACAGCATGTTTTCTTCTTGAAGGTAATAGCTCATGAAACTGTGGAGCCCACTTTAGAGAGATATATAGTTATTTAACAGCTGCATTTTGGGTGGATGTAGATAAGGAGAACAAAAGCTTGGTACTTCATGACGGGGCATCACCACCATTAAGTGCAAGAATACGAGAGCTCTCAAACAACTTAAAATCACTTTGTGTTTCAACCGAGTCAAACTTGAAGATGGCCCAGGATAGTTCGATCCTTTGTAACCAAGTCACCAATGAAAATTTGGAACCTAAGACTCCTATTCAACCAAGTGGGAGAATCATTGACAAATATGACATTACCAATGTCGCAAGTCCTTGGGACAACTTTCACATGCGCAGTTCTGGAATGAAGGTTAGAATCTCTCCATACTTTTCCATTTCCTTCTTGTTACTGCCCCATCTTGCTAACACCGATGTATAATTATTTTTTTGTAGGATTCCCTTGTTAATTCATATTTGAAGTTCTTGAACAGTGCTAACAAGTAAGTTGAACCTTTATTTGCTAATAAGTTCCTGCGCTTACCATAGGCATGTCCCAGTAGGAGTTGAGTAGTTAAATGGATTAGGTAGAATTTAGAAACACATGTTGCAGCAGTTGCATTACTGAAACATGTAATTCTCTGATTTACCTCCATCAAGAATCCAAAACACATACACACAAACATGTCATGTATTTAATTAGGACTAGATAAATATAGATGATCACGTCTGTTCTGGTATTGAGAAAAACTTTGCAAATTGTATGTAGAAGGTGCTACTAGCTGGCAATGCAAATTCTAGTGTTCTCTTTTTGGGAGGGATAAGGGAGGGTAAACCTAGAATCAACGCAAGGATTCTAACAGGGGTCACTAGGACCACATTAGGGAGGGTTAAATTTAAACCCCAATACAATGACAAATTAACTAGGATCCACGAAGGGTTTTGAATCCGGGACAATGACCACTCAAGTCCACCTAGAGCGCTACAATGGACTGGGTCATCTTAATGTTTTATGAGGGTTATTCATATAATTGTCAAGTTTTTGGTAGAACTGACTCATCTTCTCTTTTTGTTTTCCTTATTTTCTTGTTATAGGGAGGAGCTAAAAGGAATCAAGGTTGGTAGCATGCTAAATATCTGTGGTTAATTATTTGTAATTTTATGACAGGTGCACTTACAATTTCTTCTCTTCTTATTTTCTCTTGATAGGGAATTGGAGAAAAAAGAGCCACCTACATTCTTGAAAAGCGGGAAGAATCTCCAGAACCATTTAAGAAGGTAAGCAAGCTTGGAGATGGTAATTAAGTCATCTGTTTGATTCACAACAATTATAAATAGGGACAGCTGCTTTTTCCAAAAATAATACAAAGGCTGTTATTGTTCACTTGCAGCTCGATGATTTAAAAGATATCGGTCTATCAGAAAAGCAGGTGAATTTTCTCCCCACTCTCGTTCAATTCTTATAATGTCTGTTTCAAATTATTTTACTAGGCTCATCATTTGTAATTCGATGGCCTCCTTTTTTTTCTTTTTAATTAATTTATTTATCAATTCAGTGTCAAAGATATGTGTGGTAGCAACTCTAACGACTTCCATTTGACCCTTTTTTTTTTCCTTAGATCAAGGGAATGCTGAAGAATGTTGCTGGAGATCTTTTCGTTTAGATTTCAACTGTCGTATTTGGGGCCATCTTTACTTAAGGAGTCCAACAACTACACAGAATGAGCAACACCATGTTGCTGTGTTCTCTACATGTATTTAGTGTATTGTATTAATGGGTATTTCTATTTCTAATTATATTTACTGCTACCTCATCTGATGTGAGATACTGTATCTGTTTGAAACATTGGTTATCCCTTGTGAAATAGATCTGATTGAGAAATCAATGGCCCATTAAATTTCAACCAAACTCAAGCATAAATAACCACCCTGTATTTGCAGTTTTATTTTATAAATAACAGTTCAACATACTCGATTGGTGTTCATGATGAGACCAAGAAATTAACCTGCCTCTAGCAGTTGCCTATGAATATTGAATGAGTTGGTTTCAGTCCATCAACACCCTAATTAACATAACAAAAGCTAAGAAGAAATTAACTTGTACATAAATTTGATATGTATATCACCAATTTAATATTCATCTTAACTCCAAATATATGCTGGAAATTCTACCAAAGGTTCATCATTGAACTATGTCAAATTGTCATACGAAAAAGGATCAATTAACAAAAGATGAAAGAAAATCTACATAATCTTTCTGTACATGACTGGTAGCACGCGTCAAACCCTATGAAGCAAGGTTTGCATTTCTGGTAGCGCGTGTCTTATATCTATGTTTCGAACCCTATTATTACCAGCACCAGTTGCAGGATTTACCACCCTAAGGGCTTGCCATGGCCACGGCCAACATATACGCCTCACCTTGCGTCTTTTGTTTTTGTCTCTCCTTTCTGCTTCTTCCAATTGCCTCGTCAGCTCCTCAATCCTCTCACGAAATCCTGCAGCCCTGCTGTCAGCCAGCTGTAGAGACTTCTCTGCAGCTGACTCGGCTGCCATTGCAGCAACTGCTAGTTCTTCTTTCAACTTTAACTTGCTGTTTGACACTTCCAAAGCAGTCCTTGTTCTCTCAAGCTCGTGTTGTAGTATAGTGATCTAGTGAGTATTAAACTGTTAGTGTCCTGTCACTAAGATCTCATGCAAATAACAGAACATGAACCATTCAGAATATCAGAAAGAAGGGTGATTCAGAAAATTCATCAAAGTAATGTTATGGTGCTCTGAAATGGAACATGACTAAACAGAACTATGCTGAATTCTTCTTCTTTTACTTATCAAGGAATATCACATAATACGAAAGAAATTGTTAATTTAAAATGACCGTGGAGTTGAAAAACAATATAATGAGTCATTAATGGGCATTCAAGATTTCGTTCTTACCAGTTTGTCACGCTCCTCAATAGCACGCTTACCAGCTTCCACCTCTAGTTCACAGGCTTCTCTCCATCTCTGGACATCCTCTTCGGTTGCTTTTATTTCGATCACGAGTTGTTCTACCTATAATCCATATAGCAAAGCAAGACGTCAGAAGCCAAAAGCCAAAAAGTAAATTATGAAAATGGAACTCTTCTTCATGCATGAATAGCCAAATACTTTCCATAAGTTATCAAAGAGATTACATTTTCAGACAGTATTTTCTCTCGATCTTCCAACTCTTTGATGTGTATTCTTTGGTCTGTTATTTGCTGAGCTTGTTTCTCTGTAAAACTCTGCAAGCGTTCAGTGTCTGACCTGGCGTAAAACAGAAATTAAAATGTCGTGACATAAAGAGAGGCGGAGGATATTTCCAAGATCCTGCTGTATGACCATATAATAGCTCATCTTCTAAGCATATTTCTGGTTGAGTATCATGAAATTAAACTTTTTTGAAACAAGTAAATCTTAGGTATAAGACATTTCGCTGTCTATTAGAGTGTCATTGGTGAGATACCTGGATTCCTCCAAAGCTCTTCTAAGATGAGAAATTTCAAGACGTAGATTCTTCATCATTTTCTCCACAGTTGAAGCCTGATCAGAAGATCATAGATACAAGGTAACTGCCTCGCACGGGGAATTCAATGTGAAACATGCAAATATGCATATGTTGGAACAAAGGACTACCTATTAGCCAATCAAGCTTGCTTAGTTTGTATTATCTACCATACAAACTACAAACACTTTCGTAAAAATGCAAACTACTTGATTTAGCAAAGGAGAAACACCTATACCCTTTGTAAGAAACCCATAGAGCCATATGCTTGTTGTTGAAGATAAATAAATTTCTTAATTAAGTAGTGCAGTCTCAAAATGTTGTAAAAATTAGTCTAGAAATCAGCTTATGGGAACTATAAACATAAAGCCCAACGCCTTAGGTATATTATCAGGCTCGAACATATGAAGCAAAATTTCCAACTTTGGACCAAAAATCCTGTCGCAATCAAGATCATCAAAAATCATGAGACGACAAAATGCCACAATTAGAGTGAAATGAAGGGAAGGGAAGAGAATCAATACCAAACTAACAACTTCCTCCTCACATTCACTACTGACATCTGACACAGTGCTTGCATTAGATGCCATGTTCTCTGAAGTTTGCGGGTTGTCCTTCTTTTGCTGCTCAGATTGTTCATTAGCGGCTCCTCCCATCATAAAACCAAACCCAACTCTTTGCAATCCCCTCTCAGCAATATGCAATAGTGCAAAGCTCTTGTGCTCGTTATTACCTTTCAGCTTATTGAGACTCTTTTCCACAGCCTCTTTCTCAACCAACGCAATCCGAAGCAAGGTATTAACATCTCGGTTCTCTTCAGTTAGACTCACCACACTATTCTCCAATTCCCTCTTGTTTTTTTTAATCTTCTCTTGATAATCGCTTAATTTCTCTTCAACCCTCTTTGCCATCTTCGAAACAAACCACAATAGCACAGAAAAGGCCTTCACTTCCTTGAGTTCTTCAGAATTCTCCTCAAAATGTTTAATTTCATCCGTTACTTCTTCACATTCTTGATCAACCCCAATATCCACTTCCTCCTCATCCAAAGCCTCACTAGCCCTCATCAAAGACGCTTTCATTGAGCCAAGAACCTCCAAACCCTTAATCAAAACCTCCTCTAACTCCTTGTTCCTCCTCTTATAAGCTTCAATGTCCTTCAACATTTCCTCTTTCTCTTGATAAGTACTCAATTTCTCTTCAACCCTTTTCGCCATCCTCAAAATTAAATCCAAACCCCCGAAAAATTCTCCAATTTCCTTCCATTCTTCCGATTTTCCATCGAAATTCGAGACATCTACCTTCTTTTCTTCACATCCAAGATCCACCCCAATTTCCAACTTCTCATTCAAACCCTCACTAACCCTAATCAAAGACCCTTTAATTGAGCTAAATAACCCGATACCCGTCGACAAATTCTCCTCTAAAACCCTAACCCTTCCTTTTAAACCTTCAACTTCCCTCAATAGCCCTTCTTTTTCGCTCACAACCACATCAATTTTCCTCACTAACTCCTCCCTCTCCCTCATACCCTCATAAATTTCAACCTCTAAACACTCTTTCTCCCTCACCCCATCATAAACCCTTCTCAGCATTTCCTCTTCCCTCCTTCTCACCCTCTCGACCCCCAAAAACTCGCTCTTGAGGCAGTCCCTCTCGATCGAGAGCTCCTCAGTAGCCAAAGCATACTCAAAATTCCTCTTCTGGGCATCTTCCAATAGATGTTGGGCACTCACCAAACTACCCTCTACCTCTTTTTGCTTCAATTCCAGACTGTGGTGTGATTGGCGCAGAGATTGGAGTTCTGCAAGCAAAGAGGCGTTTAGGGCTTGCAATTCCTCGAGATTTGTGGGATTGTTTTTGCCTTCGAATGTCTCTTCTGGGATATCTTCCATGGTTTTGATTTTGTGGGAAAGATTGGAGAAGATCAGAGGAGATTAGAGAGTGAGAGAGAAGAAGAGAGAGAGAGAGAGAGAGAGAGAGAAAACAGAGGACTAACTTCTAACTACCAGTCCAAGTCAAAGTGAAAAAAAGGAGGGAAACACTTGGGTTAGACAAAGCTTAAGGCTGGGAAAAAAAATGGCGTCGCCCGGACTTGAACCGGAGACCTTCAGTGTGTTAGACTGACGTGATAACCAACTACACCACGACACCTTCTTGGTGTCTTTCTTTCAATTTTACTTTGAATATATTTTGGACCAATCTGGCTTCACTTTTGCTTTATTGCTAGGGCTGTCAAATAGATCGCGTCGGGTCGTGTTCGTGTTCGTGTCAAAGTTAAACGTGTCGATAATCTCTCGACCCAAACCTAACCCGTCTATTAAACGGGTTGGAAACCCTTGACCTTGACCTGACCTGTTATAAACGTGTTACCTGCTTATAACCTGTTAACCCGTTTATCCTATTTTATTTTTCCGAACTAGTTAGAAATTAAGAAAACATATAACTTTACGTAAAATTCAAGAGCTTTAACCATATCGTATGTATGTTTTATAGTCTCAAACTATTAAATTCTTAAAAATAGTTGAAATTCAATTACATTAGTTACTTATTTTAAGTTAATTAAATATAAATTTGATGTATATAATTAAA
>BSSO01007293.1:0-11101 GCA_030267885.1 Mesembryanthemum crystallinum | reverse complement strand
ATTGGAAACAAAACCCCTTTCTTTTGCTTCCTTAATTTTCGTGCCCAAATGGTTTGTAAATATTTCAAAAGTACGGAGGGAGTACTTTAAAAGAGTCTTGAACTATAAATAAACTAGTTTAGGCCCGTTCAGATAAGTTTTCAGTTTTAAGTTTTCAAATTTTTCAAAATAGAAACTGGTTTCAAGATTTTAATTTTGTATGAATAAAACTTCTCATGCGATGCTAATTCTCCTGAAATTGTATGAACTAGGCCACCAAAAAGCAATATCAACTCATCCAAGCTGATTGGTTTGGAAAGGAGAGACTGATAGAGGGGCTGCGACGAGAGAGAAAAATTGGGGCAAAAAAACTGAATGGGAGGAGGGAGAAATTGGGTGTTACCTGATGAATAGATGGGAGGAGAGAGAAAGTTCTGAGGAGAGAGAAGGAGACTGGAAGCTTAGATGAGAGAGAAAGTTCAGAGGAGATCGAGAGAGGGGATGAGACTCACAAGAGAGAAGATATTATTTTACAACTAAAAACATAAAACATAAAACTTCTTTTTAGTTGTTTTGCTATGATATTTTTTTAAAATGGTTTTAGAGGAGACATGGATAACGATAACGATAACGATGAGAATTAGCCTTCAACCTCACATAAAATAATATTCGTAACCATTAGAAAATCTCATTTTGGTTAATAGTGTATGTTTTCTGGTGCATGTATAGAATTGCTCTCAAGTAATAATATTGCGTAAATGTTATTCTCATTAGTGATTCTTAGATATATACAAATAGCTAGGTTTGTGACTCCCAATTTTTTTTCCCCCTTCTTGTTTACTATAGTTAAGAATAATTTGGAATCAATGATCTAATTATCAGAACCATTATGATAATAAATATAGATGTTAGTCTTTTTCTTCGAAATAAAGGTGATTTTTCAAGTTAGGGAAGGGGCGATTTTTTTTTTTGAAAGAAGGGATGACTTCTTTCAAAAAAATATAGGTGATTTTTCTTCACAAAATTGGTGATTTTCTTGGTTTATATACTATACACCAGATCCACTTAAGTTTCTTCCATGTATATCGATATTTGACCCAACCGCGCTACCTCTTGACCCTTGGCAGGCCTGCGCGTAAGCTACTTCACAGCAAATTATGTAATATTGGTGTTGATCACGTATTTAACAGAAGCATGGCAAGTGGATTTGTTTCGTGCAGTTATTATAACAAGTATCCAGGAAGTGCACAAGCTGTATTTGTTATTTTCGTTGCATGTCTGGCTCATGCTTATCTTGGCAACTCCCGGACCTTGATGCTTTCGGCCAGGGCCGTCCCAACTGTTTTGAGGGCCCTGTGCGAAAACTAAATGTAGGCCCCAAAACTCCTAGATTATCTAATACTCCTATAATACGCCATTTGTCCCANCAAAATAAACTTGATACTTTATTATTTAAGATTTGTACCAATTTGCACTATTATCATGGGGGCAAAAAATACTTAACAAAATCTTCTACGATTAGTATCCAAAATTCACAGAAAAGCTGACATGCTCTTAAAGAACAATGCAACAAAGAGAGTTAGAACACAAATATTGAGAACACTTATACAAAGCCATCTATGAACAAAACGACACACCCAACCAAGAGAGCATAAGTAAACTAATTAATCACAATCCAAAAACATGACATCACTCAACAGGAGCAATTTTTTTTTTTTTACCATTCTCTGTATCATTTATCATTATTATCACCTCCTTACGGTGAAAGTTAACCCGAATAACAGAGGGGAGCAAAAAGAAAGAGAACCATGGCAAAGTAAAAAATAAGCAGAAGTCAAAATGGAAAAAAAACACTCAAAATGAGGATAGCCATGATCTTACAGTGACTTGACGCATATTGGAATCCCATAACATCGAAGTTCTTCTGATTTTTCAATATGGGGCAAATCATCGAACAATTGGTGGGCATTTTAACTCTCAATAAAAGATACGGCGAGATATATATATAGATATATAATGAGAGGAGGAAGAAGATCAAATTAAAGAAGAGGAAAAGATAAGAGGAGAGAATTGACTCCTTCCTTTCCTGTTCATGCTACTGCTCACAAGACTGAGCCCACAATAAATGAAGTACTTGAGAGAAGAGTTTTATAAATGAAAGGAATATTTTGAGATATGTGAGTAAGAGGGAATGATTGGGGAATTGAGTCGTCAAAAATCTGGGTAGGTAGAGAGATAAACAGAGCAGAACATAGAAGGGGATGAATAATGAGAAGTTAATGAGTTGCGTTTTCTTTGTTGGAAACAGAAAAGAAGATGCAATTTTTTACAGTGCTTTTGCTATACGACAAAAAGTAAAAGCCTAAACCTAAAATGAAATTGGGCCCCTTAAATTAGGGGGCCCTGTTCCGTCGCCCATGTTGAACCTGCTATTGGCCGGGCCTGTCCATGACCCACACCCCCACATTCGTTACATTTGATAGGGAGCCATTCATACAATACATTTTGATAGACCACTTCTCCAACTTCATTTTCAAATTCAATAATGTCATGAAACTCTTGATTTACATCGACCTCTACAAGCATACGAGCAAAATTGAGTCTATCTCTCTGGTTAGTAGCATAATCAGCTTTGATGGGTGTGCCTACCATGCTAGCAATCTTAATAAGAGAGGATTTGCCCGAATATTTCAAGTCAAGGTCAAGCAGCTTAATCCAAATGGAAACCCTTCTAAGATCTTCTTTGCATAGCCTTATATCAGGAGACCAAGCTTTAACAATGAGATATATTTATCAAATAATCTCACCCCCTCCATCAGAACTAAATTTCTTACTTCAAGTGTGTGAAATCGAATCAGAAAAACATCATGTTTCATCATAGAAATTTTGTCAATACCATGCTTGGCCCAAATACGTTTGAAATAACCTTCCATATTACGAAATTGAGGTTAGTTAAATTTATTTTACCTTTGAGGTACATATTTCTAGTATATAATAGTATACCTTAAAATTTTGACTTCTTTACTAATATTAACCAAAAGAATTAAACTCATATGAGTTAACAAAATGTGAAGACAAAAAGAACTATTTTAGTACATTTTTTTTTTTTTAATAGCAAATGCATTTTTTTCTTTTTTTGTAGATTTTATCTTACACAATTAACCTAAATGGAAAAAACACCCAGCACAAATAAATAAATAAAAATGTACTAGAAAAATGAATTAAAGAAAATAAAATTAAAAAAAAAATCTTTAAAATAAATAAAAAGGAATCCTATTCATTAAGCAAATTTATCAACCAACAAAAAATTACTCCACCTAGAAACTATGGATGAACTTTTTTTTTAAATAAATTAATTTTTTCTTTAGATAATTAAAATCAGTTCACTAGATCCACAAGCACACGAAACAGTGAACACGGTCGAGTCACAAAACAACAAAGGTCTATCATTAAATCAAATAAAAATTTCACGGGTTAATTACCTATAAAGTTAGATTTACTGTACATCGTGACCAAAGTTCACAAACCTTGCATGCAGTACCCACCAACTTTTCAGAAATGCACATTATGATCATTTTGACTAACGCTATTGGTTTTTCTTTAATATGGGTGTATGAAATCACTGTTGTACCCTTGTTAATTTAAAAAATGACCAATAAATTCATTATTATTTTTTTCGAAAAAAACAAAATTCTTTCAAAAATATGAGTGTTGGTGGAATGGTCTTTTTTCAATATTTTGCACGCGGTATCTAGTTGTATTTTGAAACTCCATGGTTACCATGTGGAAAGACGGCTTAAATATGAGCTTTCTTCAATTTCTATGGTAACAATTTATTTTTTTGGCAACATATATACCCCTTTGATGGGTCAATTGAAGTTCAAATTTGAATTTCCTCCCAAGATCTCTTTAGCAAAGCTTCAAATCTCTCCCCTTTTTATTTTATATTGGCTGAAATGCCAAATGAGTATTAAAAAAATATCCCTATTGGCACATTGTTATTTAAAAAAATTACGACGACATTAGGATATTTAAAATGACCGATTTGCGCACTTTAATCCAAAAGCTGGGATTCCGTCGAGAATTTCCAGCGATACATACTTTTTAAATATGTTTTTCCTATTTTCTTCGATTTTCTCCACCATAAAATAGATTCAAATGGTTATTAAGTGAAAGGGGTAAATAATTCGGGGATTTTATAAGAAAAATAATTATTTTAAACAAATATTCGCCGTAGATTTTCATCGGAATCTTACTTTTAATACTCAAGGGCGCAAATCTGTCATTTTAAATACCCTATTGTAGAGCAGTTTATGCCATATTTCTAGTCATAATATGAAACCTAATTCAAACTTTAGGGTCAAACAGGTCAACCCATGAACGGGTCGGGTTTGACCATAGAATTTTCGGGTTAATCGGGTTCGGGTCAAATCAGGTTTTCGGGTCGTACAATCTTTGTCAGAATCCTAAAATTCAGGTTGGATTCGGGCCAGATTTCCTAATCAGGTCAATTTTTTTAATAGGTTTAGTCGTAGTGTTGGATTTCATGACGGAGGTCGTGGGTTCAATTTCCACTAAGTCTCTTTGCTGAAGGAGTACTCAAGAGTGGATGTTGCACATATCTCTTGTCCGTTTGTCAACCTAAACATGCTATGATTAAGGCCTTCCCTTTTACTAATTTCACTAATTTAGATTAGAAGTACTTTGGATAGTGCGGATTCCTTTTGATCAATCACTTTATGCAAGGAGTAGTTGGAACCAAAAGACGTCTAAGAAAGCTACTAATACTATACTTTAAAACTAGAGAAGAAAACATGCATGTGTTCATTTAAAAAACTAGGCAGATATTTACTCCTTCAAAGACTTCCTAATGATCATTTGATTAAGAAATGAGATCATGAAATTGGATCCCACGATCACTATTAGTATATGTTGCCCTGTTAGGTTGCATGAACTTGGGTTGTTACTGAAAACAAATTAGTGATGAAAGCTACATTACTATATTGTAGCATATAATTAGAGATGAACTAGTACGTACTCTTTAATAATTAGTGATATAGCTTTGGCTTAGTAAGATTATTATTGTCTTTGCCTTTTTGTTTTAAGAATACCCCCCTTGCAGATAAGGACCAAGCAACAATATTAAAAAAAAAAAAAAAGTAGGTCAAAGTTGTATTCATGTTCTATATGTTCTTTTGTTTCGAAAATAGAAATGGTCAAGTGTCATATTAGGGATGATTAAGGGTACAACGACATATGAGTAAATATTTTTGTTGTTTGTAAGAAAATTTATAAACATTATTTTATCTAAAACTATTAATTTATTTATTGTGGTGTACTTTTGATTGCCTTTGATCACTTATTTCACTATTTCCTATAAAAATAAACTAGGAGTTAATTACATTTAAGTGAGAAAAATTGGCCGCAAATAATAATCTCAAGATTGGTCTGTCTGCCAAAGATAATCCCAACATTCACACCAAAAATAATCCCAGTGTTGGGATTTAAGGTGCGAAAAACGAGAATAAATCAATGACAAACGCAGATTTTTACGTGAAAAACCCAAACGGGAAAAACCACGGGAGAATTGTTATTCAATCAACGATTAATAAAATCCTCACTCAAACCCACACAATCTGCCTAAACTGTGTTTACAACACACAAGGAACCCTTTGTGTTTACCCTATCAAGAACGCCAACTAACTTCTTGAGTCTCTCTCTTAAGAACACTGACTAATTTCTCAAGCATGCCTAACCCTTAGCCTAACATCATATTTATAGGCTTAAGGGGGAATCCTAACTCAAACATGAATAGGAAACTAAAAGATCTAGGACTCTTTACTAGTCCTATAAAGATTTTTACAATCGCAACTACTAGGAAACTCTCCTTAAACTAAACTTCCTAATACAATAACAATTAATTAGGAAAGTAGATAATAAGTTAGATCTCCTCAATATTGCAAATACTCGGAGCAATTCACCTTGTCAAGCAAGTCAGGAGCCCACGGAACAGCTGTGCATGGCCGTGCACAATTCTGCGTGGCCGTGCATTGCTCTGCGCAATTCAAACAAAGCTGCTGACTGGGTGGCACGACTGTGCTGCCCCCCCTTCGCTGCTCTGCACTTCTTCGCCTTATGCGATCGATCCCACGAACCTCCCGCGCCACACCGGGTCCAACTCATGTCGGGCTCGCGAGGCCCAACACCCAAGTGTTTGTCCATCCTCCCTCATTGCATTAATCATTTCGATATTAAAGTTTTGTTAGTGAAATTTGCAAATGGCGGAGAGGAGAGTTAGATTGGAGAGTAAGGGCCTGTTCTTTTCAACTTATTTTGATAAGTTTCAGTTCAGTTCAGTCGCAATAAGTTCAGTTCAGTTCAGTTCAGTTCAGTCGCAATAAGTTCAGTTCAGTTCAGTTCAGTCACAATAAGTTAAGCTTACTTAAGTTAAGTTAAATCAAGTTAAGTTATTATTATTATTATTATTATTATTATTATTATTATTATTATTATTATTATTATTATTAATAAAGTTGTAAAAGTGCATAAATACATAAACAAAGAACTAAAATCACGACTTTAATGACCCTGAATTATATTGCTTACTTACCCATCATTTATTTTTCCATAATTTTATTTTTCCATAACAAACAACAACAACAACAACAACAATAATAATAATAAGGAAAATTTGACATGAATAATCCCTAGTCTGGGGCATAAAACAATATTATTCCACCTTTGCATAAATCTTGGAATAATCCCAAGTTTCAATATCTGTCACCACAATGGTCCCAGAGTGGACGAAGTTAACATCTATTTACATTTTCGGTGACATGGTTGTGGTAGCTATTTTAAAAGAACCCTAAATCAATAACTCCCATATCAAAAATCAAAGCAAAAATGTAAATGGAGGTTAACTTCGTCCACTATGGGACCATTGTGGTGACACAAGTTGAAATTTGGGATTATTCCAAAATCTATGCAAAGGTGGGATTAATATTGTTTTATGCCCCAAACTAGGGATTATTCTTGTCAAATTTTCCTAATAATAATAATAATAATAATAATAATAATAATAATAATAATAATAATAATAACAACAACATCAAGTTTTGATTAAGTTAAGTGTAATTTAGTTAAGGTAAGTTAAGTTAATAATAATATCAAGTTTTGATTAAGTTTAGTTTAGTTAAGTTAAGTTAAGTTAAGTTAAGTTAAGTTTTAGTTCAGTTCAGTTCAGTTCAGTCGCAATAAGTTTCATTCAATTCAGTTCAGTCGGAATAAGTTAAGTTAAGTTAAGTTCAGTTCAGTTCAGTTCAGTTTCAGTTCAGTCAGTTTCAGTCAAAAAGAACATGCCCTAACTATATCACACCATTTGTATATAATAATACTAATCGAGGTTTAATGCCATAGTCACTTTGTACGATGAAGGCGTGACAAACAAAACTTGGGATTATTTTTTAAGGAGGCAATGAAAGTTGAGATTATGGTGGGCGGACCGGTCAAATTTGGAATTTTTGGTGGCCAATTTTCCATGTTATATAAGCCTTTTATACGAGCAATTATTACATGGTCCAGGACCATTGCTCCCTCTCTCACATAATTATGGAATCAACTTCAAATCACCCACAAAAGATATGATAAATATCTCATTATGTGAGAGAATGGACCATTGGTCCGGGACCATGCAATAATTTCTCCTTTTATACATTCACAACTATATAAATATATAAAAACACTAGTGACTTCCCCTGCCATATGTCACTCTACACAAAATATCATATCAGGCCGTGATATATCAGATGGATAGTAGTGGGCAAATAAAAAGTAGTACTTGTGACCCCAAAATTGGCATTGACGACCCAAAAACTAGTATTAATTTCTTCTCCCTATTATCACTACAATACTTATTTTTTTACTTACACAATACTACTTTTTACTTGCCCAGTACTCAGCTGATATAACAGGCGGCCTGATAATAGAGTTATTGGTCACTCTATGCCCCCCTCACAACAAGATATGAAAAAAATAAATAAAATAAGGTAGCGTTTGGATCAGTCATTTCATTTAAAATATCAGAAATTCAATTCCTTAAATTGAAAACCAGAAATTAGAATCCAATTCCTTTGTTTGAATAATTATGAAATTTCAATTCCAGAAATTCAAATCCAAATTCTTTGTTTGGGAATTCTTAAAAATTTCAATTCCTGAATTTCTAAATTAAAATACTACTTCAGGCTATTAGATGTTGGCTTGTTGCTCTTCAATCTTCATACTACGTATTGAAACCTTTTTTTTTTTTTTTTTTTTTTTGCTAATTCAAAAGAGAAATATGTTTCAGTTTTGATTCAATGATGCCAATTCAAAAAAAGAAAAAAAAAATTTATAAAAGAGGAGAAGGATTGGATTGAAGAAAATATCATAAGCAATTTCCAGCACAATTTACATCAACTAGAAGTAGAAAGATACACATGAGATATATTTACAACAATTTCTCATGAATCTGCTATCTAATTTTTCACCACTCTTAACTACAATTCATGAATCGGTAATGGAAACTGCAGTTCTTTCACATATCCCCTTCGATTTATGCTACAAATTAAAAACGATTGAGAATTTGACCTTACAATTTCTCAATATACAAAAATAAGATCTATAAACCAATTGAATTAGAAGTTTTGTTTTCGCTAAAACAGTACCACAAATCTTGCCGAAAATCAAACTCACAGTTAATTTTCTGCAACTTCGCATCGAATTTGCGCCGAAGAACAGAAGCTTGAGTTGTTTCTCCAGAGAGAGAACAGTGAGAGAGATAGAGAGAGGAGAGAGAAACGAGTGATATAGTGCTTGCAAAGAAGATAGCTAGAAATAGGCGAGCATGGAGAAAGTAATTCGAGCTTCATTGGAGCTTCATCCATGGCGGCTTCAAGAAGATTTAGGCGAACATGAGGGAGGAGAGAGAGTGAAAGAATGGTGAACGTCTAAGTCGACTATTCTGGCTTAGGGTTGGGCATGCGAAGGAATGAGGAGAGGGAGAGTATTGGACCTGAGGTGGAATTTGAAATGACAAGTCTATTGGTGGCATTTCAATTCCTCATATTTTAGCCTTTTTAAAATTTGTTGTGGATTTGAGACAATTACAAAGCTCAAATCCTAGTGCTTGCCAAACAATGTATTTGGCCCAAATCCAAGATTTCAAATGAAATCCCTCTATCCAAACATACCATAAAGGTAATTGTATTTATTGGTGCAACAATTAAGGTAATAGAAGACCTAAGAATCAAGGCCCAATATAACTGAGTTAAGAAGTTTGGCTTTTCCTGCATAGCTTAAAAATGAGTTTGCCCAATTATGCAGTTTGCTTGAGATGAACTCCTAAGTATTTGAATGGGATTTTTTTTTTAAGAAAATCTAAAACTGAAAAAAAAAAAAAACACTCGAACAGGGCTTAAGCTTTCCATCGGGTTTTTGTTTATGTCGGGTTCCGTGTTAGCATGGGCAAGGTTCGTTTGGGTTTGAGATCAACTCAAGTATGGTTATTTTCAAATTTCATGCAACTTGAGTTTCGAATTTCAGGTTATATCAGGATAAATAAAACTAGGTTCAAAATCTTATTTAGTCAAGATAATATGAAAATTTCAATGCTGAGAAATTTATTAATTAAGAATCACATTTGCTATTCTTAAATCCAAAAAAGTTGTGAGTTTTTTTTATTCATTTTGAATATTATCGCAATTTTGATCGGGTGTAGTATGGTTTCGGGTTTGGATTTATTTCAGTTACAGGCCACTTCGTATTGGGTATTATCGGTTTAATCATATATCGAGTTAAATTGATCCTATTGAGTCAGTTTTAGATAATACTATTTTGATATATATTCGGATATTAGACCAGTAAAGTATCACACCCTTCAGGTTGGTTTTTTCGAGTTGGGTTGGATTTGCAAAGTGGAGTATAAATAAGGAGTACCCATTTCAGTTCCAATTGCAAATGAGGTGGGAGCACAAGTGGTAAATGCCCCACTCTCACAACCCAGTGGTCAGGGTTTGATAGGGAGATTAAAAAACCTCCTCTACCATTTTTTGCAGGGAGGATCTCCTCCTTTGCCTGAGCCCGTCAGCCCATCTTCAATGGGTTTGCGGGTTATTGCATGTGTCATTGTAGAAAAAAAAAAAAACAAAAAAGTTATTGAAAATGAACCACCAACATATTAGTCTTGAGCCGAATCACGTCTAGTAACTCCCTATCGAGGCCCGATCCTGTTCGGCCCATTACACAGCAAATCCTTTCGGATAACGTAAAATCGAGAGGCACAACATAAACTCCACAAAAACCATCACCCACATCACCCTCCTCCCCACCAATCCTCCCTCAACAAACCCAAAAATAATGTCAGTCTCAGCCATTTTTGGGGCAAGAATCACGCCCGTGTCACCCTCAATAGCAAAGTTAGCACCACCATCAACTGGCAGTGGCAATGGAGCGCTACTGATTGAGTGCTCGTCAAGGCCAAACAAGAAGGGGACAGCACACCACATGAAGACACGGCCAAAGAAGACAGCGCGTTGGGACGTCAAACGTGGCCCGGCCGTGTACCCTCCTCTTCCTCAGCTTCCACCTGAGTGGACACTTGTGTCTTCTGCTGCTTCCGATGAGGTTGCTGCTCCGGCTTCGGCTCCGGCACCGCCTAAGACAGAGTAATTTTTGAATTGTTGTAATTTGGGTTTTTATTGGTCTGGATTGTTATTTATAATGCCCACCACCTGTTTGTTGAAATGCTTAACGTAATTTTAAGATAATGTAAGTTTCCCAGTATTTGTCAATCGAATTTCGGTGTTGGTCACTGGTGCTGATTGTTATGTGCTTGGTGCTCCCTCATTGAGTACCTTTGAGAATTGTTAGTCTTTTTTTTTTTTTTTTTTTTTTTTGGGTGTTATGTCTTGTGTATTGTTCTTGCTGAACTATCTTATCCTTCTCGTTTTGTTCATTTGGTATCCTGACTTTGGTACTTCATCTCACATAACTGGCATAAGGTATTCTGCCTGCTAAGTGTAGTAACAAATTAGCAGACTGGATATGACTTTTAAACATGATATTATGTGTCTAGGGGTGTAACTGA
>BSSO01007292.1:0-11102 GCA_030267885.1 Mesembryanthemum crystallinum | reverse complement strand
AGTGGGATGTGGGTGTGGGTGTGGGTGTGGGGAGAAGATGAGGGTAAACTTGTCTATTTTGTGTATAATATAGACCCAAAATAGAAATGATTAGGAGATTATGAGTCAAACTAAAATGGCAATTGCATAGGAGATTTTGAGTCGGATGGAGTATATGATAAGGACTCTAGTGATGAATGAATAATCTTCTTAGAGGCATTTTGAAACACAGACATAATCCGCATAAAGTCAGTGCAGAGTATAATAAATTTCACGGAATTTCATGACAATGTCATCAAATGGAATAATGTATACCTCCACCAATAATAAGGCTGCAACACGGTCCTTTATGAATCTCAGAATCAGAGCACGGAACTTTCTCTGTTTGGGTTGCCTTCTCAGGTATTCCAATACCCAATAACGAAGACTGGTACTAAAGAGCTTCCTTGCAACTTTATGATTCATATTAACAATTGAAGCTATCCCTTCCAGCTGACCAGCTGTAAATGGAAGAGTTTCGCCCCTAATATAAGCTTTTACCTACAAGCACTCACATAATACGAGGTAGTGATGTCAGTATAAAATCAAGCTGCAAGAACATCAAATGAAAATATTCTCTTTTTTAAAGTTCGGCAGAAAAAAGCGAAACTCCAATTTACAAGTAAACAAGAGTGCATAAAGTTTCCAAAACCAAGATACTCATACACAGCGCAAGCATATAGAAACAAGTCTAGCTTAGGGGCCGGTTTAGTTCACACAAAGGCATCTAAGGGTAAAAGAAAGGAAAGAAGTAACTCCATTTCGTTGTTGTTGAAGAAAAGAATGATACCTTTTAACATGTTTCGTTTATAAAAGAAAAATTTGTCATAAACCACCTTATAAAATATAACTTTTTTATTCAGCTACCTTATATAATTTTTTTCAATCGAAACCATCTTATAAAATAATTCCGATCAAGTCCAACCACCTTAACCTCTTTTTTGGCCAAAAAAACAAAGTGAATTGACCAAACTACCCTCATGTGACTTGCATGTGGTTCATTTAATCTATAGAAATGGCAAAATATAAGGGTAATTCGGTCAATTCACTTCATTTTTTCGCCTGAAAAGAGGTTAAGGTGGTTGGATTTTATTCGGAAATATTTTATAAGGTGGTTTTGTTAAAAAAAAGTTATATAAAGTGGCTGCATAAAAAAGTCATATTTTAAAAGGTGGTTTCTGACAAATTTTTCTTTATAAAATGAAAGAATGGAAACACATGTAGTTAGCTACATGTACTTTTCTCTCACACCATCCTTCAATACAGTGAAAGTTTATTCCAGTAGAGACCTTAGGCTAACAGGGCACTTCGGCAATTTATATTACAAGCAACAATCAAATATCTAATGATGCAGCCATGATCTCGGTGTCCATGTCATAGTTTCATTTAGGTTAATCCAATATTCTAGTTAAGAGGGACAGGGAGGAGGGGAAAGTCAAATCCAGTCTAAGCCTTGATATGTGAATCACATGGCTATAGCTTATCATGACACCAGAATCTCAGCAACAATAACCAAATGTGACTAATATATCTCACCATGGATTCACAAGTGGCTTTTCACATCATTTTCAGTCAGGAATATGTTTTCCAAAAGATAAATTGTCTTGTTCACCAAACACATTTATCTCACTGGCACATAGCTCACTCAATCTTTACTTAAGAAGTTCCTCATATCTCTCCAGTGGGCAACATGTTCCTCAAAAAATTAGGAGAATTCAAAGACAGAATGGGGGTGGCTGCATAGTTTAAGAAAAATAGTACCAATGGGCTGTGCATGCAACAATAAAGATGATGATTATTGCCTTTGGAATAGTGTTCCAGTTTTATGAGTACATTTGTGTGATGTATAATGGGAGAAGAAGCACCTGATAATGAGCAAGAAGATCCATATATCTTCGGATAGGGGACGTGAACTGAACATAGCCAGGAATTCCCAAAACTCCATGACGTATAGGCTGCCTAAAATCAAATTCGGCAGCTCGCATTGTTTTAACTATAGCAGAGCTCCGGACTGGTCCTTCAGGAAGATGGGAAAATGCAGATAGGTCTATATTTGATTGAGGCTGTCCTCTATAAGGTAAAGGAATATTGTTGTCGGACCCAAATGTAGCCATAACCTCCCCACAAAGAATCATCATTTCCGAAACAAGTCGCATTGCAGGGTCAGCTTGATCCTCCACATAGAGATTGATCTGTGGCTCTGGGTCATCAGGATTTGCCACTTTGATGCGTGTTTCTATGTTTGTGGTGTCAACAGCACCCTGAGAATGGAAATGAACAACCGTTATGACATTAGAAACCATATAGACATCAAGCTGGTAGATCAATAAAACAGAAGGAAGAGGTTAAGAACCACAGATTGTGCTAGATAGAATCAATTGAAAGGGTTCTTTGTTGAAACATGCAAGTTAGATTGCTTTGTCAAGACTAACTTACAGTATACTTCATTCTTTAAAGAACATGCACAACAGCATTCCATTAGATAAAAGCCACCTATGTGAGAACAAGACCAGGCAAAAAACAAAAAGCAATAGGATACACTGGAAAAATATGTTGATAAGCAATAAAAAAATTATTTCTTTTAGATTAAGCCAAAAATATGACGAACTTTGGATCTTTCAGAATTTATATCTCTGAGGATTGGGACAATTTGGTCTTTCTTGCTTCTCTTTGGGTTTTTGCTCATAGGATTTTTCCTTTTGTCAGAGGCAAGCTTTGCATTTTTGATGCATTCTTTAGGAGGACGTCTTGTCCTCTCTCTTGTTATACATTGATTATTCTATATCACTGCAATCATAATTTATCTAAAAAGTACAGCAAAAGGGAGGTCAAAAAAGTAACTCTATCCCAAAGCATATCTAGAAAAACAGATATCCCAGTGAAAACCCTTGCATTCCGCTACAGCCATACATTCTAAACTACATTCAATAATGCATTGTGCCACAATAATTTCTTCCCCTTCCCTCTCACAAAACCCAAATACCAAATCTGCAAGAAATCCGCAACACTGCGCAGGCAAATCCACAGCTGACCCTACAATGCGACTGATAGAGCTTAACCGCAGATAATTATCAAACCACTCACTCACTATCAATCTGGAGTTATGTACCCAAAGGGATAGAACTTAGGTCTTATGAGGATCGACTCAGTAAGAATATCAGATGCCTCCCTCTCTACCTCCTGAAGAATGCTCTTCCTCCTCTTACCACTAGCCCCTCTAAGAAAGAACGTAGAAGTAACCCCCCCCCCCCCCCAACCTAACCCATTTAGGTTCCACATTATGCTGGAGAACATTATCATTATACTCCAAGGAAGACTTGGAAACATTTTACTCATCAGAGTTACTCCCTGATGGTGTAAACCTTCCATAAAAAACTACTCTTCCCAAACCTCATCCTAACCAAACCTCAACTTGCCTCGATAAACCTCAACTTTCTGATTAAAAGAATACCTGCCCAACCTTCAGCCTAACACTCATACCACCGCCAAACAAGATCCTCAAAAACAATAAGTGTAAACAACATGTTCCCGTATATGAGGGAGTATGGCCTCATAGGACTTTATCAGACTCAAGAACCAAAGGAATGTTATTAGAGATAGCCCAAGGAAGGCCTCCATAATCAGATTCGAGAAGCTATCCTCCCAATCTAGGCTCAAGGGGCAGATCAATATGAGACGCAATGGAGCATTTATTAGAAGCAAACCGACTCCTTTGACCATTCGAAAACGGAGGATCAAGAAGAGTAAGATCCCATNCACAGGAACATGTATTGACGTTGAAGTCACCAGCAACCTGATTCTTACCCCCACAAAAACCTAACGTATAAGAAGTGTTAGGATCGACAACCGGGTTTTTTGTGATCTCTCAAACACTCACAAAAATAATCAAAGGAATAAAAAAAAGACAATAAACAATTTTTTACGTGGAAACTCAAATCGGGAGAAAACCACGGTCGCACTAGGAAATGAGTTGTAGGATGGATTACAATTGCCAAGTACACTTCAACCTCTAGTCTAATATGGGTACTTATAGTACTTGAATGACCATCAAGCTACCCCATTTACTACCCATTTACTAGAGGAGTTACATCCTCTTACTACCTCATAACCAATGGCCATAATTGCAAAAAAAAAAAAAAAAAAAGGTTACAAGACCAAACAACAATTACAACCATAATGGGTATTAACTAGCCTTAAGTAAAGAATTGATCAAGCATTGACCAAGCTTAAACTCATGCTTTTGTTCTCACTTAGGCTCCACCACTCAACAAGAAGGCTCCTCCAAAAAGTATGATTGAAGCCGACTTCTAACGATTATTTCAATTTAGAGAAATTCAAATGTTATACAACTTCTATATCAAAACCCATAAAAAAATTCATCAATGAACATACTCAAAGGCCAAAAGAAAGGAGTAGATAACATATAGGTTTCGAACAAAAGTTTCTACCAAAAATGTATTGCTTCCCAAAATTAAGTCTCATTTCTCAATGGTATTGGTTTAAGAAATATCCTTGAGTGAGGTTTAGCATGAGGACGTCATTTGCAAAAATATTACTTGGTGACATCCGAAAATGTTGGTAGTCACTTATCTTCAGATCAAGTGAACATGATGATACGACTACTTTAACATCTATATGAATACATATATAATTGTTGGAGCCAAACCTAACCTGCTCTCTACGCCATTGTAAACGTAGAGCGGCAGCCTCAGACAAAATATTCAACTCAGGCTCCTCTTGAAGATTCAAATGAAGGAGCTCGGATGCACTCTCATACGTGAGCATATAGGTAGGCTTGATAATTGTATTATCAACTGAGTACTCAGTGATCCTGCAACAGGGACATAGAGTGAGAGAGAGAGAGAGAGAGAAAGAGAGAGAGAGAGAGAGAGAGAGAGAGAGAGAGAAACTGTCCTACTCTGTATCTCGTATGCCTAAAAAAATAAACCTAAATTATCTATGCAAGCAAATGACCACTTCAATTTGGGCAGTAACTTAATCTCTTGCAAATTAGCACTCCCGTTGGTGCCAAAATCATGTGCGACAAGCCAAGTGCTACTCTCTTTATATCTTGCCATGCCACTAATCGATAATACAACTAAAGCAATGGGCTGCTTAAGCAGTTTGAAGTTCCATGATCAAGCATAATGCATAACATTAGGATTGGAAGAGTTCTATTTGTTGTAAGAGTCTTATACTTTGTTATGTTAGTTTCCTATTTGCATTTAAACTCTATTTTAGCTGATTTAATAGTTCCCTTCTAGTTTTTTTTTTTTTTGTACTCCATAAGAAAAATTTGTAATAAACCAAAATGACGATAGTTACAAAAAGAGGATAAGGGGTCCTCAAGAGAACTAGGTACAAGAAGAATCTCTAATTACAAAGCACCCAAATGTCGCTGAAAATCAGTGAGGATCACCCCTCAAAAAGCCCCTGCGGCTTCAGCCCAAAGCGAAGCCAAGTAGATGACCCGATCCTAGACAAAAGCAGATGCCTTTGATGTCCCAGAAAAATTACAAGAGTTCCGTTCCAACCAAAGGCACCAAAGAATGGCGAAGAAGGCACACCACCACAACAACATATTAGGTATAAATCTTTGTTGTTGGAGACTAAATTCCTTATTTAATTATGTTTAGGAGTCTTTGTTATGATATTTAAATCTATATATATCCTCATATGTAATCGATTTAGTGTAAATTAGGTAAGATTAATGAAAAAGAGAGTGATATCTGAAACCTCTTTAAAACAATGATTGAAATACACCTCCTTCAATTCAGTGATTGAGTTAGAAATTCTAGGCTTGTGATTAGCCTGGAAACCCTACTTCTTCTTGGGTTAATTGAGTGATTAGATTATTTTCACAAGTTCATACCTTCTTTTACATTCATATATAAAAAAAATATAATAATAAAAAAAAAAGAACACTAAAACTATCACATTAATAGAACATTAAAAGTAAGAATTGCAAACTTATTCCTCCTGTCCAAAAAGCACAGTCAAATTTGTTAGATACTGAAGTTAGCAAGTGAGAAACACAAAAGTGTCTAATGCAACAGTATCTACTATATTTTTGTTTCTAATGGGGCAGAGTAAACCCTCCAAACACAGCATTGCACAAAAACTGAACAGTTACCTTCCATCAGAATGCAGCACAACAGACACTGTGACAGCATTGCAGATTTTCCCTTGTCGTAAGCTCATTGCTTCCATTGCAAGTTTCTCCGGGAACATAGGATAAGTTGCTGTAGGAAGAAAAACAGAAGTTCCTCTACTCATTGCCTCTCTGAAAATAACAGATATACAATAGAAAGAAGAATCATTAAAACATATAAATAAATAAAATAAAGCCCCAACAAGTGCTGCAGTATCAAAGGTTTGTTACATTGAAGCGTGGAATTACTTGTCTAAAATGCTTCCAGGTCGAACTAGAGAGGTCGGATCTGCCACGTGTATCCAGACTTTGATCCGGCCATCTTGCAACTTCGTTGCACTGAGAGCATCATCAAGCTGCACATACCGATGATGTCAAATAATCAGTAAAAGACGTCATGTAAAACTTCAAACATGACATTTTAAAGGAGATGCTGCTGATAAGAGTGGAAGCACACCCAAAAAAAAAAAAATATATACCTCATCAGCCTCGTCAACATCAATTGCATAAACCTTCAAGTGCGTAAAATCTTTCCTGTTAATCTGAAACAAGAAGTATCAAGTACGGACATCAAGATGCACTCTGAATAAATATTAAATGGTTCCATACAGTATTGAATACATTATCTCAGGAGAGTAATACTTTTGGTAGGCACATGGTTACAATCACAAGGAGTGCGTAGGTCTCCATGAGTTTAATCGTCAATGAGCAAAGCAATTTCAAATTCATGGCACTATCTTTTACATTGTATGTGTAGCCAAATCAGTCATTTCAACACATTGTTTTTTTTTTTTTCTTCTTTATAAGAGAAATTTGAATTAAACCAAAATGAGGATTATTACAACCTAAGAGTACAAGGAGTACTCAGAGAGAAGGGTACAAAAAAATCTCTAATTACATATCACCCCAATACCGCTGGATATCACTGATGATCAACCCCTTAAAAGCCCTAACAGCTTTGGCCCAAAAAAGAGGCCAAAAGCCATCAGACCTGTTAACGCTACTACATTTCACATGCAAGGAAATTTTTTACTCAAACTACAATAGATTTTTGAAACACTCTTTATTTCTGACCAAATAACAATATAGTGCCAGCAAAAGCAAAAGAAGGTGCTAGATGGTGATGGATAGTTACAGGTTCCGAATTCTTTCTCACAAATCTCTCTCAAAAATTAACTATATAGTGCTAGCAGAAGCAAGAGACAGTACTAGATTTTGATGGGCCTTAACAGGTTCCTAACGGTAGTAGGAGGAAGAGTTGTTGTCAGGGTAAAGTCCCTCCCTCTTGCTAAAGTTTCTTTCAGTCGTTCAATGCTCAGGTTCCGAATTCTTTCTCACAAATTTCTCTCAAAAATTATCTATATAGTGCTAGCAGAAGCAAGAGACAGTACTAGATTTTGATGGGCCTTAACAGGTTCCTAACGGTAGTAGGAGGAAGAGTCGTTCTCAGGGTAAAGCCCCTCCCTCTTGCTAACGTTTCTTTCAGTCGTTCAATGCTCAGGTTCCCTCACCAGATGTTGTCATGTTGATGATCCTGGGGCCAAGGCGTCTAAGGCCTAAGGTGCTAATATGGGCAACCATTGATCAGTTACTGAGAGGGAACCCCTTTCAATGTTGGGATGGATACTGTAGGGTTCTGGAGTGTAAGGGGAATAATTTAAAGCACCAAGTATTCTGAGGTCAAATAGCTTCTTGCTTCTCAAAAAATGGATTTATTTTGTCTCCTTGAGACTATGAAACCTGCTTCTGTGGGATCCGTTCATCTTGGTGTGTCTGTAAAGATTGGTGCATCCTTACTAAAAATCTCTTCTCATGCTGGAGGGAGAATTTGGATGATTGGGCTTCCTCGTGTTTTGGGGGTTCATGTGATTCATATGTCTGCTCAGGTATTCACTGTAGATTGAAACATGAAGGTAGTTTAAAACCTTTTGTTGTCCTTTTGTTTATGGTTTTATTGAGGAAAATTGTTATACAGATTTTGTGCACCGATATACCTTGGGGAGTAATATGCATGCCCTTTGGATAGTCTGTGGGGATTGTAATAGTGCTTCTAATCTTGATGAAAGAGTGGGCGTGACTTGGTCTGAGATTAGACATTTCAGGAACCGTCTCTGTTCTATCTCTACTTGTGGGCTGCAATGATACAAAACTTTCTACCTGGATAAATAAGCAAAGAGGACAATATAGAATTTTTAGTAGGATTAACAGGGACTTAATAATGATGAATGGATTGTTACACGTCCTTCAACATTAAGCTTCAACTCTACCATTGCCAGGTACTGTGAAGTGTCAGGACACTGATAAAGGTATGAAGTCTTTCAGGACACTCATAATCTCCAACTTACTAATGATGAAATTGCTTTGGCTGGTAAGTATAAGCACATGAGTGCTTCATACTTCCTTGACTATATCAGCTCTAGAAGGCAAGGAATAATGATTATTCCAATTATACAAAAGATGGGACTATAAAAAATTGTTTGGCACTAATCATTTCTGTCCACTTGTAACGTTGTTAATGCTGCCGTTGTCCACAGAGGTAAGATTCTCAGTGACTCCTTCTACTAATATTGTTAAGTTGGCAATTTTCTCTATTCGTGAGAGGCTCCTGGGCTTTATGATTTTACTACCCAAGTTTTGGAATACTTTAGTCTGTGTGGGAGCAAGATGAGTGTTCTGCATTGTTGAGTTTTTTTCTCTACTGAAAAGTTCCTGTATGAAGTTAACTCTACATCTATATCTCTGGTTTCAAAGGTACCCAGCATGTATCTGTGACTTAATATAGAACCATTGCATGCTGTTATGTGGTTTACCATTTACATAAGCATATCCAAGATGATTAACAGCAGACTTAAATCTAATCATCCTAAACTGATTACTAATGAACAAGAAACCATAGTTAATTGTTGATCCAATACGGAGAGGGGTTGGGTTTTCGCCGATTGGTGTCCAAGAACATATCGTTGGTGGCAAGTGGTAGTAGCATTGTCCTCTAGAGTTCGATTTCCAATCCCACCGAATTATCAACAGAAAGTACAGTTTTCATTAAGGGACGCCCGTGTCGGCTTTATCTTTACCATGTTTGCCCATGGAAGTTCATATCTCAGGTACCAACGTTTTTCTCTCCTTCATCACGTAATTTTGTAATAGTAATCGCGTTCAATCTATGGAGAATGTGTGGGGGGAAAATAATTCCTTCGCTTCCATGTACCTCGGGTATCTCAGTTGTCCTCTCTCCATGATGTGCTCTTGGGATCTTCAATTGCGGAGAGCTTCTCATGATAGGGATGTGCTTATTTCATTTGGAACTCTAAGGTTCCTTTCAAGGTGCATGTTTTTTCTAGGACTATCTTGCTAGGTTGAACACTCATGATATATTGGAAACTGGGTTAGGCTATGTAACTGAATATGTGTGCTGTGGCACCGTGCTAGTGAGACTAGTTTCCACTTGTTTGTGCATTGTGATTCTGCTCGAACTTTGTGGAACAAGTTACATAGTATTTGGGGAAAGGAGGGGGGAGTGTTTTATTTGCCCTGCTACGACTGCACTTGCAGGTATGGAGGGATAAGGAGCAAAAGTTGTTGTCCGTTACACGTTTTTGGCAGGTGCCCCTGGTTGGAGTTTAACTCAAGGATTTCTGATAGGAATGATAAGCCATTTAAGTTCGTTGAGAATCTTAGGAGCAATGAGCAACTAGCTAGTTACAAAAACTTCCGCACTAAGCTTGTATGATGTAACACAGATGAGATGCCACTCTACAACTACCAGACTAGCAACATCAGCAATAATTGAAGAACACAGTGAGAAATTAGTTTCGGACAACTACCAGACTAAGCTTGTATGAGATACCACTTCTACAACCTACCAGACTACGCTTGTACTTATGTGACACAGATGAGATGCCACTTCTAAAGGAAGAGCATTGAATGAAGAAGAAAAGAAAGAGGATAAGACAATAAAGAAGATAGCAAGCACTTCATTCAATTAGTTTCGTACAAACCATATATCCAGCTATTATAGTACACACTGACTAGAACTACAAATTTAGCATCAAATTATTAACCAACAAGACAGTTCAATTGTCATACCCCTTATTTAGTTTCACCTTCTTCCTTTTGGTTCTACTATTACACTACGGCTTACTATATGTCTTTCAAATAATTTAGTATTACGAAATTTTTAAAGGTACAGCAGCAGCTATATCCCCTTGTGCATATATTCTGAACACGTCTTCTTGGAAAATCGATTTTCTAGAAAATAGAGATAGAAATCTTGTCCAGTTTCCACAACACGTGCAATCTTCAAGTTTTTGAAATCTTTAAGCACATTATACTCATTTTAAGTAAAACGTCGTCGATAACTTCCCTGCAATGTATCACCTTATTTATTCCAATTTCTTTATTTCATACTATCTTCCCTATTTTTTCTCGTCTCTATTATGTTTTCACAATGATATACTCCCTCTGTCCCGAAATTAGCTTTCAGAAATGTAAAGGGTGTAAGATTTTAGATGAATATTTTTAGACAAATTTGCCCTTGTACTAATAGAGGGAATAAAAAATAGAAGGGGAAATTTATGTGAGAGACTAAAGTAATAGAGAGAGAGATTATTGTGAGAGAATAGAATAATAGAAAGAGAGAGAGTGTGATCGGAAAGAGAAAGTGATTGGAGAGAGAGTATATATATTTTTTTATTGTAGTTGTGAGTTAGTGGAGGGGTATTATAGAAAAGTTATGGGATTTTATGAGTTTTGAAAGCTAATTCTGGGACAAAAAATATGGTGTTTTTGAAAGCTAATTACGGGACGGAGGGAGTATTCTCTTTCCTATGTTTTAATAATGCATAGTGTTGGAATTCCTCCTTATGAGGAGAGAGAGAATACATAATAATAAAAATAGAAAATGTGCTAATGTAAGAGAGGGAAAAAGAATATT
>BSSO01007291.1:0-11102 GCA_030267885.1 Mesembryanthemum crystallinum | reverse complement strand
CTATGAATGAACCAAGACTTAACTAAGTCAATTTCAGAGGTAAAAAATTTGAGAGGGAGAGTAGAAGGTCAGAAAAATGCAACTCACCTGGAATTCATAGCCAAAACTGCACCTCCCTTGCCAAACCCACCAGCACCGCCAGAATTTAACGAAGACAACCTCTCACCGGAATCATGATTCGTGGATGACTATGGTTGATCGGTCGTCAAAGAACAACCGGATTGGGTTTTACTTGATTGGCCATATTACAATTACGAACAATAACCAATATAAATAATGTATTTCCTACAAGATATCTGAACTGAGAGCGACTAACCAAAGAACCAGAAAACCAAGAGCATAACTGAGCACGAACAAGCATCATCTCTTATGTCAAAAAAAACCTGAAATTGGAGACTGCTATGCAGACAACGGTTGCCATCGTTAGGCTGCTGATCGATGATCATGATGTTGTTGTTATTGAGTATGCACCTCTGTTTCTTCTACTATTTGTGAAACGAAGGAAGGAAAAGCAATCAATCATAGGTTAGACTTCAGCCATTGTACTCTGTAGCAACATGCTTGCACCTACAAAATCCATAAAGATCGAGATATGATCTATCATATTTCAACAGCGTATTCTATCTTATCCTCAGTCCTTTCAGAAAACAAAACATTTAAGAAAAAAGAAAGAAAGTAAATTTCATGATAAGAATGAATTGCAGCTCTTGCAGCCAGAATTTGTTGACCTCGTTATTTAACATACATATTTTGGTACAAAGAGAAAACACAGTAACAACGAAAATCAGCAACCCAAAAAGTGTTTGCAAATTATGCTTTTAGCAAAAATGTCTTTTAAGTAATGAAGTCCAGTAATTCAGTGAGTAGTTTGAAGATGTGTATATCAAAAGTGGACTGAAACACAAAACTACACCAGAAAGTGTAAGATAGGCAGAAAAGCTCTAGTCTCTCCCTGAAATTGCTCTTCCACAACAATCAATGGTTATTATACACCATATAGAGAGTCAGATTTTTCCTAATACCCGCATATTTCAAACAGTATATAAGCTGAAAGGGATCAAACCCAAATCCATATTGAAGCAAAAAACGCATGCAAAAATTTGTGATTATTCACTCTCAATATAAACCAAACACCCAAAAAAATTGTATATGGAAACTGATAAAATCCACCCTTAAAGCATGTATGACGTCAAAAGAAGTAAACAATGAGAAATTTGCATTATGATGTCCCACAACATGTTTAATGACTGGCCAAACATGGAAAATGTGAAACCGACTGTAATTGCAATGAGTAGAAAATGTAAAACATAAGATTTTCAACACACTATTAAACACATTCATTGCAGTAAAAAAGAAGTCCCTATTCTATTTGACACGTGTTCATTGTAAGTCATTTACCCAAAAGGAAATCACTAAATTGAGACTATGACAGCAAAAGAAACACACAGTGACACAGATCATGGATACTTTGGTCTTGGATTGAGACATTACATTGGTTAGGATTCCCGATTTACCATGGTTACATGTAATGATGCAAAAGAATATCAAACGATCACAGCAAGCAAAATGGACAAAAACAGATTAGCTATTACATAAGGTCTCTATAAGTTAACAATAATCTTACTGACCTAAAGCTCGCAAAAGATATACTCTTGACACATCACAATTCCAATTTGCGACCCTAAATTATCAACTGAAACAATTGTTATGAACAAAGTAACACCAGATTAAGTCAATTTCAAAGAATAACATCACAGGAAAAATAGAAGAAAATCATGAACCAAATCAGGCTGAAGAAGTATCCTACTATTAGCAGCAGAAATATGTAGCATTACCAGGCAACCAGCAAAAAATGATTTCCAAACCGCTTTCAAATTTTCAAATCACAATACGTACAAAATGAATCAAGAGCAAAACAGGGGGAGGGATAACCGCATACACTGATAATTATCAAATTTTGCTGATTTATAAACTGTTTGAAATAATTATATACACGGCAAGTAACAAAATACCCCTAGTCACTGAAAATGTCAATAACCAGCAATGAAACTCAAAATCAGACTCAAATTGGGGAAAAAGAAAATAAATTGACGACAAATAGGAAAATTAATTGACGTCGGGATTAAATTCTCGTCGATTTAGGGCAAAAAAAAAAAAAACGGAACTAAGAATGGAGAGAAAAAGTAAAAGTACCTTGGGGATGACTGAAGAGTTTGTTGAGCAAGCTAACGGCTGAGCCTTTCTACACACTCCGCAATTTTTGGCGGCCATGGAAGTCGGGCAATCAAACTGGTTGGTTGACGAACTAAAAGATTGAGTGAGAGGGGCTAATCTGATGATAGACATCGGCGGTCGGTGCCGACGATGAGTTGACAGTCGGTGATGCGGTGTGCGAGAACTGCGAGTGGTAAGGTGTTGCCGCTTGTCGTCGGCCGTAATAGTTCACTGAACACCATTATAATGGGAGGTTAGAGAGAGAGCCAAAATGGTCCAACAAATTACAAAAGAGGTGTAGAGCCGTAGAGGTGAAAGTGAAACGTCATTCAGGACATAAAGGGAAATAGGGAAAAAGCTAACGCGTTTTACCTGCCATTTTCACCCAAACCATGTTTTCTCTTTTACATAAGATTTAAGATTCAAATATGTGTTAACCAAAACTTAAAAGGAGAAGGAAAATCCAAGGATTTCCTTTTGTGATTCATTTACCTTTGCCAAAGGGCAAGTTGAGTTAAAGAAACTCACCCTATCTAACGGCAATTTATGTCTGGAAACAGGGTCAGCCCTGGGGGTAGGCCAGGGTGGTCGACCGCTCAGGGCCCAAGTCGGAAAGGGGCCCAAAAAAGAAAAAGAAAATTGTTGTAAGTTTTATCGGTAGAGAGAATAAATGTATTATCTTGTAATTATCATTAAGATTTTGCAATTAGTTGAATTGGTAAGAGAGGAAATTACTAACTATGAAGTCTATGGTTCAAATCCTATTTGATAGATATTTTTGTTGATTTTTTTTTTTAATTCTCTTTAGGGGCCCTTATGGTTACTTCGCCCTAGGGCCCACGAAAGGTCAGGAACAGCCCTGTGGGCTATTGATCGCTAACAACAAGAGGTGTTGGCCCACTGGTAAACAAGCTTGGGCTTATACACCAGGTCACGGGTTCAAGCCTCCTGTGCGTTAGGAGGTGCCCTTAGCCACGCCCAGACAAACACCTAAATAAATAAATAAAATAATATAATCCTATCCAAATTAAAAATATTAAAATACTAATAACAGTCCTCTTGCGCCTATCACAAAATTTCTGCAAATTTCTAGTTCACTAGGAGCAGCACAATCCCACTTCCATACCCAACCTGATAGCCACCGCCATTGTTGGATTTGTTTCAGCTCAAACTCTCACTTCACATAACACTCTGCACCTTGTATAATATACTCCATTTATCTTCAACCAAAATCCCGAAAGTCTCATCAATTCAACATTCAATTTATTCCACCAAATAGTGCAGAAATCTAAGCAAAGCAAATTGGATTAAATGAGTTCAACACACCTCTTATCCCTTTCCTCTCTACCCAACACACCATCTCCACTAGTTTCTCTCTCTAAACCTCCATTGTCGCAAAGAGTGTACATTCCCACCCACATCTACAAACACCCAGCTGCAATTATGCTTGAGCTCTGCACCTCCATTAAAGAGCTCCATCAAATCATCCCTCTTATCTACAAGCACGGCTTATACAACGAACACCTCTTCCAAACCAAGCTTCTCAGTTTGTTCTGCAAATTCAATCGATTAGATGATGCTGCTCGTGTTTTTGACTCAATTGAGGATAAGATTGATGTTCTCTATCACACTATGTTAAAAGGGTATGCTCTCAATTCCACCATTGATGATGCTTTCTCTTTCTTTTGTAAGATGAAGCTTGATGGGGTTGAGCCGGTTGTGTATAATTTTACGTATTTGTTGAAGTTGTGTGGTGATAGCTCGGACCTTAGGAGGGGTAAGGAGATTCAGGGTCAGTTAATTGTTAGTGGGTTTGCGTCAAATTTGTTTGCAATGACCGGGGTTATGAACATGTATGCAAAATGTAGGAAAGTAGGGGATGCCTATAAGATGTTCGATAGAATGCCTGAGAGGGATGTGCCTTCTTGGAATGCTATCATTGCTGGGTATGCTCAAAATGGGTATGCTAAGATTACGCTGGAGCTGCTTGTGAGGATGCAGGAGGAAGGACGAAGGCCGGATTGGATCACAATGATCGCGGTTCTGCCCGCTTTAGCTGATATGGGCTCTCTGATAATGGGGAAATCTATTCATGGGTATCTTTTAAGAGCTGGGTTCGATTCGTATGTTAATGTTTTAACCGCTTTGATTGATATGTATGGGAAGTGTAGAGCAGTGAGCACTGCCAGGCTGATTTTTGATGCTATGGAGTCTAAGACTGTTGTTACCTGGAATTGTATGATTGATGGTTATGTTCAAAGTGGGAATCCTGAGGAAGCGTTGAAACTTTTCCAGAACATGTTGGATGAAGGGATTGAACCGACCGATGTATCTATCATGGAAGCTCTGCATGCATGTGCTAACTTGGGGGATATAGAGAAGGGTATGAGTATCCACAAATTATCCGATCAACTGGGGCTTGGCTCCAATGTTTCTGTTACGAATTCCTTGATTTCCATGTATTCCAAATGTAAGAAAGTGGACATTGCGGCGAAATTGTTTGATAAATTGAAAAGTAAAACTCGGGTATCCTGGAATGCAATGATCCTGGGTTTTGCACAGAATGGTTGTGTAAATGAGGCTTTGAATTACTTCTGTGAGATGCTATTGAATGGTATGAAACTGGATTCATTCACATTAGTGAGTGTGATTCCTGCTTTAGCAGAGTTGTCCATCTTACGCCAAGCAAGATGGATCCACGGACATGCAATTAGAACATGCCTCGACAAGAATGTGTTTGTGATGACTGCCCTTGTTGACATGTATGCAAAATGCGGTGCAATTCAGACTGCAAGAAAACTTTTTAACAACATGGAAGACAGGCATGTAACAACATGGAACGCCATGATAGATGCATATGGGACACATGGGCTTGGGAAAGCAGCACTCGATCTTTTCTCTGAAATGCAGAAAGGCCCAATCCAACCAAATGAAGTGACATTTTTGAGCATTATATCAGCTTGCAGTCACTCCGGTCTTGTTGAAGAAGGGCGCTATTACTTTGAAATGATGAAGGACGTATATAATTTAGAACCTGGAACTGATCATTACGGGGCCATGGTAGACCTTCTTGGCCGAGCTGGCCTGCTTACTGAAGCTTGGGACTTCATTCAGAAGATGCCTATCGAGCCTGGTATTAGCGTATATGGTGCCATGTTGGGTGCTTGCAAGATCCACAAGAACATTGAATTGGGAGAGAAAGCAGCATATAAATTGTTTAAACTAGGGCCACAAGATGGTGGTTACCATGTACTGCTGGCTAACCTTTATTCTGCATCTTCAATGTGGGACAAAGTGGCTGAGGTGCGATCAAAGATGGATAAGAAGGGGCTTCGTAAGACCCCAGGATGTAGTTTAGTAGAGCTAAGGAATGAGTTCCACACATTCTATTCAGGCAGCACAATACATCCCCAGTCTGGAGCAATTTATGCTTACCTGGAATCATTAATCGAGAAGATTAAGTCTGTTGGTTATGTTCCTGACACCAACTCTATACACGACGTGGAAGCTGATGTTCAAGAGAAGTTACTGACTAGCCACAGTGAGAAGCTAGCCATTTCGTTCGGGCTTTTAAATACGAGCCCTGGTGTACCTATACACATTCGGAAAAATCTACGCGTGTGTGGTGACTGTCATAATGCAACTAAGTACATTTCACTTGTAACAGGCCGAGAAATTATTGTGAGGGATATGCAGCGGTTCCACCATTTCAAGGACGGAACATGCTCATGTGGTGATTACTGGTAAAAAAAAAAAAATTAGATTAAAAGGTGATTACTGGTAAATACTTGTAGATTTTTCAATGGAGAGACACTAAAAGCTTATAGCTATCCATTTTTTGGTTCTGGTGGAGCATGATTAGCTCGCAAAGAAACACATTGCTGTGGTATCTGGTATGGAATTCGAGAAAAATGCGGTTGGTTGGTTGAGAATCAGAAGTTGTCCATGGAAATTTCAGTTCCACTCAAACAGTCCTAAGAAAAGCTTGAGTGTCATCTGTCACACTCCATCATGCTAATGAAGTTGCAGATGATTTTGCAAAGTCGAGGAGCACATAGAGAGAGTTTAGGAGCTGCTACAAACTAGTACTCCCTCCGTTCCTTAAAAACACTACCATTTTCCTTATTTGGATGTTTCACAAAAACACTACCATATCTCTTTTGGGTAAAAAATTTGTGGTGATAAATACTAAAGTGGTGGGCCAAATGAGAAAGCACATGCAAAAATCAGCTTGCATTGGTTGTTGTGCAAAAAGCAATTGGTAGTGTTTTTAAGGAACGGAGGGAGTATCATTGAAGGGCACCGGTTGTAGATACGAAGCACCTGTCACGGAATTCTTCCGTATATATAATTGTTGTTATCATTGTTTGCAATAATACAACATCCTTATTGACAAATACAACACCTTATAAATTAACGGAATTATGGATATAATTTCAACGAAAACATACCGGGCTTAAGAATAACATTTTCAAGAGACTTGTATCTGGGGCCAATAGCTTACCTGCTTTCACTGTTGCGTATTTGATCAAGTGAGATGTGAATGACTGCATATGATTTTCCTTCAACAGATCATAGAAGACACCATTGGTTTGGGAGTACGGGATGCTATTTTGTCCATTGACAGAAAAAAGCAAAACATTCATAGGCCAAGCAGAATTAGATAGGGAACAGAGACAATTAATCAGGCACGGTATTAAATTAGAAGTACCCGCAAAATACTACGTTTATTTACATTGCCAAAACATCAATAGTTAAGTTGTGCAGCGCATCGGATTTGTCTGAGCACAGAACATGCAAAGGTACCTTCTGCAAAATAACATAGTAAGCCTAAAGCCGACATATATACTTGAAAACAAACGAAAATTCCACAGCTTGTCCTAGGCCCAACCACCACCTGCAGCACTGCTCCCACCAGACGGCAACTTTCCCCAAGACGACCCACCTTCAGCGGCATTCTCAGCTTTGTTCCCAGATGAGTTTCCCCAAGACGAACCACCTTGAGTTGCATTCTCACCTTTGTTTTCAGATGGGTTTCCCCAAGATGACCCACCTTGAGTTGCATTCTCAGCTTTGTTCCCAGACGAGTCACCCCAAGACGACCCACCTTGAGCTGCATTCTCGCCTTTGTTTTCAGCTTTGTTCCCAGACGAGTCACCCCAAGACGACCCACCTTGAGCTGCATTCTCGCCTTTGTTTTCAGATGGATTTCCCCCAGATGACCCACCTTGGGCTGCAATCTCAGCTTTGTCACTGAACGATTTTCCCCAAGACCCACCTGGAGCTGCATTCTCAGCTTTGTCCCTAGGCGAGTTTCCCCAAGAAGACCCACCTTGAGCTGCGTTCTCGGCTTTGTTTCCAGAAGGGTTTCCCCAAGACGACACACCACCTTTGTCGCCAGACGGGTTTCCCCAAGATGACCCACCACATTTGTCGCCAGACAGGTTTCCCCAAGATGACCCACCTTGATTGGCAGTCCCACCTTTGTTCCCCAACGAGTTGCCCCAAGATGACCCACCTTGACCAATATCACCACTTCTATTCCCGGATGAGTTTCCCCAAGACGGCCCCCCTTGATCTGATGTCCCGCCTTTGTCAGCTCCACTGTCATTCCAAGCTTTAGCTTTACCCCAGCCACCACTTTGATCATTGCCTCTACCAGTTGCCCAAGATGAACCACCTTCACCTCCCTTGCTCCAGCCTTTGGATTCTCCACCACCATTGCTCCAGCCTTGGCTCCAGCTGCTTCCTCCACCATTTCCACCAGATGATCCTCCAGCTTGATTCTCATTCTTCCAACTCGAGAACTGACCTCGACCCGATTGATCACGCCCTCCACGGAAGCCACCGCCTCTACCCCTTCTTCCACCTGATCCACGGCCCCGACCAAACCCTTGATCATTTTCAAAGCTCCTTGACGCTCCACCCTCACTGTCGTATGCTTTGCTCCAACTTTTACCCTGGCTGCTATCTCCACCATTCCAACCAGTCTGCGATGAGGTTCTGCAAAAACGGAAACACACGAGCAAATTCATCGGTGCACCAACAACCGAACTTCAAGAAACAAAATGAAGCTGAAAAGAAAGCAACCAATGAAATCCATAGAAAAAGAACAAGCAAGCATATTAACTCAAATAGATGAAAACAAATGGCAGAGCCATGATTGTGATTAAGATAAAAAGTAAACAATTGATGATCAAAACCCATAAGATGCCCATCATAAATGGAAACCCATGCAAATTAGTCCATGCATAGGAGACATATCAAAAGCATCTTTAGCACAGCGAACAGAATTGACGGAAAGGATCACAAACTAGTGGTTTATCATGCTTCAAAATTATTCCAAGCCTGAAGTAGTTTCTCCATAGATCAAACACAGTAGCATAATAAATATAATCATAACAGAATAATGAAATACTCCTTTTACAAGTAAAATAACAGTAAAACAAAACGAATAATCTGTACTACCAAGCATAATCTATGAATAGTTGACTACAGATTGGTGCAAACAGGAGCCTATCTGTAGAGCTAGAGCAACGACATTACAAAGCTTTAACATTTGGTTACTCATCTAATATTGAATTACCCAGCATCTCATGTTTACACGAGTTGTCAAAAATCAAACAGAGATCATGGTTAAGACCAACTATACAACAAGAAGGAGCCTCCAATATGATCCGCCAGCGGGGGGTCTGAGGAGATCAAGATATCTCCAGCCTTGCAAGTGTAAAAAGCAAAAGAGAACAAGTTTCCAAAACTACTCGCACAGATTCACTAAGCAGTCTCATGGGCACCATAACAGCTAACATTTTACTTGAGAAAAATGTAGGAATTTTATGCAAATAAGAAGTGTACACATCAAGATAGACATCACTTTTAGAAATTTTATGCAAATAAGCAGTGTATACATCAAGATAGACATCACTTACTTTTCAAAAGAGCCACCACCCTCGTTGCCAAGCTCACCTGACTTGTTCCAACCTTTGCCTTCACCACCCTCATTGTTATTCCAACCTTTACTCCTTCCCCAACCACTTCCCTGTCCATCACTGCCTGCAGCTGAATTTCCCCAAGATGATCCACCTTGATCTTTACTCCAGCTTGCCTCGACCCCTGCCTCTTGGCTATCTTTATTCCAACTGGAAGAATTACCTCTTTCAAATGATCTTCCTCGCCCTCTCCCAAATTGATCACGACCACGGCCCCTTCTCCCACCTGAACCACGGCCACCATTAAATCCTCGATCATTCTCAAAACTCTTTGACTGGTCCCAGGAATCATTCCCACCTGATTTATCCCAGGATCCTCCCTCAGCACCAAATGATTTTGGCTTATTCCAAGTGTCCATCTTTCCTTGACTGCTGTCTCCACAACTCTTCCACCCACCAGCATCCATCCCTCCAGCAACAGTATTTCCTTCCTGTGAATGTGTCCAGCCACCAGAGCCTTTACCCCAACCCTTACCATCAGATGTTGGTGTTTCAGCAGGAGTTTTCCACTCTTTGCTTTTGCTTGAATTACCCATGTTTCCCCACTTGTCTGCCGCTTTTCCCCAAGTATCTTTAGAAGATCCTTCAGTAACCTTATCCTCTGCATCCTTGGCTTTAGCCCATGGCTCATCGACCTCCATCACATTACCTTTGCTATGAAACTCTGTTGACTTGCCCCAAGTGGAATTGTCATCAGCACTCTTTCCTTTCTCCCAGGATGACTGCTGCTTCCAACCACCAGAATCAGAGCTCCTGTAGTAGCAAATCCATTACATCAAACTTGATTCATTGGGCTACACACAATCAGTTTAGATGATACAGCAGAGCAAGGTCTCACCTCTCATGATGTTTAACACATGTTACCAAATAAAACAATAACTCATTTTCTTCACAAATAAAAGATCATTCTTAATATAGCATAGCACTAAGAGGAGCAGTATTTAAGTAACATAGATTTATTAAAAAAATGGAAAAATTGGAAAATGTCATTCTTGCCTGTCTTGCTTTTGTGTTGTTAGTCTTAGAATTCTGACATAAGAAATCACATCTTGTAGCAGTTAAAATGTGGTTCACACTATGAGCGGTTCACACACAAACACTGAGAAGGGAGGCATAACAAGGAGATAAAAGAAAGTACATGAATATACAATATCTACTTCTTGGAACACAAATTTCGTCGGTAAATTAGAAAATTAATGAACAAACAAGGACAAGAAGTTCATAAATCTAAATATAAAAGGATCAATCCTACTCAAGACTCAAGAAACCCCCTGTTTCCAGCACATCGTACTTAACTTTCCTTCTCAAGCTGTCCACAGCTATTTTTTCCAACTCTACTATTTCTGCCCTGAGCACATTAGAGCTCCAGGTGCTGCCTTTAGCACGTATAATCTACCTCTTAGCTCTTATCCATCCAGATCAAGAAACTTCTAACAATCAGATTATTGCTATTTTCAAGTGCCTGAACTTAAACATCAACATGTTCCCCATCCAAGGCAATATGGCTAGTCTTTTCTGTTTCACTTGGTAGACCTGTAATAAAACCATAAAGATCTACAGTCTCCTCCATTTCTTCAAGTCAAATAATCTTAACAAAAATATCCACCTCTAACATGGAAGTTATGGAAGATTGGTTCCATCTCCATCATCAGGATAACCTTAGTCGTGAATCACTATATCAATTCTCTACCAGCAGTCCTCCAGTTTCATTTCCATAAACAGTTGATATCAAAGTACAAGGACAGTTTGGCAATCGATCTAGTAGCATTTACAAAAATGTTCCCTTCACAGAAATATTTCCCCCTCATTTTCAAGATTTCAGATTCTTGTTTTCCCAAAAATGAAGTACTATGTAACATGATCAATAAACCAATCAATCAGCATCCACATATCCTTTTG
>BSSO01007290.1:0-11102 GCA_030267885.1 Mesembryanthemum crystallinum | reverse complement strand
GATTCTTATTGAAAAGTATTTTCATAATATGTACTTTTTATAATTTTTGGATATATATTTTTAGAGATATTGAAGGTCAAAGTTCGACCTCGAAAAGCGAAAAGGACATATATAAAAAAACAGAGGGAGTATTTATTTACGAAATTTTTTTCAGAAACCATCTTTTATAATATGATTTTTTTATACATCCACCTTTTTAATTTTTTTTTTTAACAAAAACACCTTATAAAATATTTCTGATTAAATCAAGCCACCTTAACCTCTTTTCCAACGAAAAAATAAAGTGAACTGACCGAATTACCCTTATATTTTGCCATTTCTGTATATTAAATGAATCACATGCAAGTCATATGAGGATAGTTTGGTCAATTCACTTTGTTTTTTGGCCGCAAAAGAGGTTAAGGTGGTTGGACTTGATCGAAATTATTTTATAAGGTGGTTTCGCTTAAAAAAAAATTATATAAGGTGGCTGCATAAAAAAGTCATATTTTATAAGGTGTTTTCTGACAAATTTTTCTTTATTTATTGTAAATGTTAATCTCTTTATTCCCAAATATCTGTTATATTACTTGCATTTGTTATTTCAAAGGCTAATCTTGCTGCCCGGAATCTTACCGCAATATACTTAAATGTAATTTTTCAAACGTCAGAATATCTATATTTATTTTAGCCAAACCTCAATATACCTCACTGAAATTTAAATGTACAAAGTTTGATATAGTAATTTATTAAAAACAAAAAAAAAGAAGACTTAATCAACTTTTGAGTTACGTTGGAAATCTATTTGTTATAGGATTATGTTATATATGTGAGCGAGGTAGAGTAAATTAGAAGAGTTATACATGAACTAAAGTTAATATATGTGAGCGATAACAATATCTTATGAACTGTGCAACGCACGGGATACATCTAGTTTGATAAACTAATTCGAGCCGACAATAATAGGATTCAAGTTGGACTCATGTCCCAACTATTTCTTAAATGGTTCCATGATTAAGGGCCCGCTTGGCCAAGCTTCTCTCAACTTCTACTTTTCCCTTCACATTTCTTCTCCACCTCCCCCTCTTCCACTACCTCCTCCACCACTTTTGACTTCTAAGAAGTTAAAATAGGGGTAGAAGTAAAAGCTCCAGGAGTAGTGAAGAAGAAAAATGGGGGAAGAAGTAGAAGTTGAGAAAAGTTTGGCCAAACGGGCACTAAGTGTACTGTTTATCGTTGGTGCTTCCTATGAGCATCCAACTAGCTGGGGGGTTTTGGCAATTGGTTTTTAGGTTGACTTTTGGTAATTTTGGCTTGTTTGATCAGTCTACCAGCCAAAAAAATGTTTGTTAAGTGGCTGGTTCGGTTGGCTTTTTGCATCCCAAAACCCAACTTTTGAAAAGCTGTTATGAGTAGCTCTTAGGGTTGGCTTGTAACTAATGAGTTTTATTTCAAGATATTTATAAGGTACCGGCTAAAATGACCAGCTAACTTTATCAAACACCTTTGTAAAACAGTCGTGTCATTGTTCTAGCCAGTGAAAATAGATAATACAACCAGCCAACATTTACTAGATATCAACCAACAACCAATGTCAGTGGCCATTTACCAAATTGAACTGCTAGCTTTTTATAATAACATATGAAAGGTTGCCTTATAGGAGACTATATTTTCTTTCTAGCCGGACTCAGGTCGAACTAAGGTCGGTTCCTACAGAAAATATCCATGGACTTGCCTTTAATTGGATTCGAAATTCTTTAATGAGGCTGGCATTATCCTTTTGGGATTTGCCATCCCTGGATCAAGGAAACCCAACATAATAATTGTGAAAACCCCACTAAAAAAAATAATACACCACAACAATACAATTCAAGTATCGGTTATTTTAATTTTAATTTTAATTTTGTTGATAATTGAATGGCCAGCTAATGCTCCCAAACCCCACCAGTTGGTGCATCCGCGTCTCACAGTCTCACACTGTCACTTGCACATTATCTCACATTACTATCCATGTGATTTCCTCATCTTCCTTCACATATAAATATATCACCCCTTGTAAACACAAAAGTCATCACTTCATCTTCTATTTCACCATCACCATCACTCCTATACTATCACTAACCTAAGCTACTAGTACAAAAATGGGGCATGACAAATTGCTTGGGCTTAAGGTTTTCATGGTGGTTGCCACCATGGTGAGCGCCACTGCCTTTGCTACCACCTTCCGCGACGACTTTAAACCAACATTTGGTGATCAAAGGGTCAAGATGTATGGCCAGGATGGCAAGTCCCTCTCCCTCTCCCTAGACAAGTATTCTGGTTCCGGGTTCTCCTCCAAGAAAGAATACGTGTTCGGAAGGTTTGACATTGAGATGAAGTTCGTGGCTGGTGACTCTGCTGGCTCCGTCACTACCTTTTATGTAAGTCCTTTTTACTACTTGTTTGTACCATCATCCATTTTACCATTATTTTTCTATGATAAATTCTTAGGACGTTGATAAGTTATCTAGAGTTCACATTGGGATTCAAACCTAGGTCACAAGAATTTACATAGCGAGATCCCACAAACTAAATATTTTCAATTTTATTGTTGTCGCAGTTGTCGTCTGAAGATAATGTGTCCGAAGGGGATGCACACGATGAGATCGACTTCGAGTTCCTAGGGAACGCGAGCGGCCAACCTTACACCATCCACACCAATGTGTTTGGCAAAGGGAAAGGCGGTCGCGAGCAGCAGTTCCACCTGTGGTTCGACCCAACCAAAGACTTCCACACCTACTCCATTGTTTGGAACCCAAAACGCATCATATTCTTGATTGATGAGACACCAATAAGGGTATTTAAGAACCTTGAAAACATGGGCATCCCTTTCCCCAAGAACCAACCCATGAGGATCTACTCTAGCCTTTGGAATGCCGATGAATGGGCAACCCAAGGCGGGGCGGTCAAGGCCGACTGGTCCAAGGCCCCCTTCACAGCTTACTACAGGAATCCTAGCATTGACGCTTGTGAGGGGCATAACTACGCCTCATGTGTTGGCGCCACCAATGATGCATTCACTGACTCAACAGCCGCGACCAGGCATACACGCCGTCCATGGAGAGATCATGATCTTACTCCAGCAGAAAGGAGGAGAATGAGATGGGCTCAGTTTCACCACAAGGTTTATGATTACTGTGTCGATAGGAAAAGATACCCTAATGGTTTTCCTCCAGAGTGCAAGCACAACAGGGTTTAGGCACCTAATGAACAAGTTAAAATTCTACCCAAGGCTTCTTAAGGCCACTATTATTACCCCATATTAAGGATATTGTGTGACTTAGCTTGCTCAAAAAAGGGGAAAAAAAAAAAAAAAAAGTGTGATTTCAAGTGAAAATTCTTTGTATGTAATTTGCTATGTACTACTATTTGATTAATAAAATAAAATTATTTTTTCGATTTTGTTGATTGTTAATCAGAGTTTCTGGCATCATTATTATGTGAAGCAAAGTGACCGTTGCCATTAAAGAGATCTCATAAGATCAATCAGTGCATTCGTCCATAAATAATTGCACTGATCAAGCATATTATCACATGACACATGAAACTAGACTTTAATAATTCCAGCAACATTTGAGAAATAACTGATAAAGTGACAATGAAGATAACTCCTGCCTGGTTAAATATACACATTGCCTGCACAAGAATTGCCGCGTTGAAAGGAGATTCACCTTAATCCGAAATAGAGTAAGAAAATTTAAGAAGCGCAATGTGTTGTCATTTAAGATTCAGTGTGGATGAGTGAGCACATAACAAAAAATAAAAATAAAAAGGTAAGTGTCAGAATATGAAACTGTAATCTATGTCATACATTAATGTTCACAATGCTTTAACGGTCAAATTGATATATCCATCTTCATCTTCATCTTCTAGAGCCAGACACAACCAGATCTATTGAGCCAGACACAACCAGATCTATTGCAAGAATAATAATTAAAAAAATTGTTTCCAGCAGAGCTCATCATGGAGGGTCCTTAAATTTCGAAGGAAGATTGACAGAAAAAAATTTCTTCTTTGTTTTTAGGCGGTCATTGATCATCACTAGACGTACCCTTTCAATCTTCACAAGGAAAAGTTGAACAGTTTACTCAAGAAGTGAAGCAACACATGATCTTAACATTCGTTCTTCAAGCAGAGAAGTGCAAATGTGCCCAACGAAACAAACGGTTCCAGTCATGCGAGGCAATTGTATAAATGTATATATCATCAAAAGCAAGGCCACAAAATTCACAGTAAAAACTGCGGTGTGACCATATTTACTCGATTGAGAGCTAGAAAACCTGGCATTCACAGTCCTACACTCCCAGCCGAGGCATTTTGGTCAATTTGCTTGCTTGGTTCTTGTTAACCTTTTCTTTGACGTCATTGGAGAAGTTCACCCTAGGCCGTAGTAGGGGCTGTTAGGATATCAAACAGCTTAGTTAATTGAGGTGATAACACAGATTATTCGAGGGACTGTAAGGAAAAAGAAATACCTTGGTTCTGCAATGAACATGAAGATCTTCGTTCATTTGGCTTAAGCGATTTCTTGTCGAGTCTTCTAAATCGGAAGCTTTTCTGCAGGCTTCCTGCACCTGTACAGACAGTAAGACAACCAAAGGAGATTGTTAAACATGATACATTTCACTAGTAAATTGACAACTTATAGTCTTTGTGTAAAATCTCCACAACTTAAATTATGAAAATGTAGTCAAATAAAGCCTTAGTACACATCAGAAGCAACATTGAATAACAAAATTCTCTGATCTCTTTCTCTGTGAGGAAGAGAACAACTTGTTCATCTAATCAATCTTCATGTAATCGCCACATAAGTCCAGCTCATGACAACCATAGTATCCTTTCAGATTAATTCTTATTGACAGAATTTACACAAAAGAAAGGCCAGCTTGTGAACAGAAGTTTTATAAATGAACACAAACTAAAGATCAAGGTTTTCTAGTTCCTCTTGTGAACCTCCTACACATATATATATACTATTCTATAACCCATTATCACATAGGAAACATCAGCACCTGATCACAGTAATAAGAACCAAACATTTCTAGGATGGCTAAGCCAAAAAGTAATTGTTGCTGTGTGCCGACATGTCACTCATAACCTTCCATATTCTCTATGAACTTTGTACATGTATAAAACCCTTCTATACCAGAAGGGTTGACACATAGGAAACATCACCTGATAGAAATATTTTAAAAAACAAACACTTCTAGTATGGCTAAGCCAAAAGGTAACTGCTGCTGTTTCCTAAAACGTTACTCATAGCCTTTTTATCTTCTCTATGCCAAAAGAAAATGTTGTGTTCACGGTGATCAACTCCAGAAACAGGCTTTCTTCATCAGTGAAGACGATTCCCAACACCTTTTGAATATCTACTATCGCTATGCAATTGCAACCCATTGTAACTCAATGACCAGTTTAAAATGCGATAAGAGAACACCCAAATGCAGGAAACTTTGTCATTGAAAAAACTGTGATGAGAACTCCTGAAGTATAAAGCTCAGTCAAAGATAGGAATCAAGAACTGAAACTGCAGAACATACCTCGTTAGCTGGGACAATAGCATGGCTGCTGGTTCCATTAGCAGATTTTTCTAACATACATCGCAGTCTGGATAGTTCCTTCATCAAGTCCAGAGCAAGTTCTTCAGCATCAAGCAACTGATTCCTAGAGAATTCAAATGCCTTCTCTGCATTAAGACGGAATGATGAACAGTTCAAGCAGTTGCAAATTCCCCTACATCCCCGAGGATTTCTCTTCAAGATTCCTTTTGCTTCACCACCCACCCCTGCAGGTGAAGATACAATAGCTTCTAGTTTGGACGGGCTATGATACACACTAGTTGGACTTTCTTCTGTTTTAGCTTCAGCAATTGCCGCCTTGCACTCCCCTTCAGTATCAAGAGAAAGATGAGATGGGGATTCTGGTGAAACTTCAAGACTTGGTTTGGACATATCTGACAAAGCTGCAAGATCAGATTCCACAGCCTGGCTTACATCTCCCAACTTCCCTAAACTATCTGATGAAACATGTTCACCATGTGGTGCCCTTCCTTTGGGGAAATCGTTTGATACAAGGGTTACTACTTTGTCTTCATTTACTAAGTTTTCTTTACCGCTATCAAGAGCACTAGAATCAGTATCTTTATCTTCTTTGCTGCCATTGCTGACTTCTTGGATGGTGCAATCTAACGCAGTCGGTACTTGCTTTTCATCCAATTTAGGGACATCAACAAGGCATTCTTGAGAAGAAGAAACTAAGGGCTTTTCTTCAACATCATTCTCCGGTTTCGGGCATGGATTAAGTTTCAACCCACCTACAAATAGGCAGGCTATTCAATACCAAATTGACATACTCATCTAATAGATTTACAAAATCCAAAACAAGAATAAATGTGGAAAGAAATGAATGATAGACGAATTACTTGAAGTATCTTTAGCTATGTCCATTAGGTAAGGGAGCAGCCTTCTGTAGCTGAAGGAATTAGGAGCCCTAAATACCTTTGGCCTCGAGCATGGCTTTAGAACCTAATACATCATTTACAGCAGACAATACAATTCAATACTAAATCAGAGAAAAACTGAAGTCATCAAATGCCAATGTTCACATTCAAAGACTACGCAAAAATGTCATGCAGCATGATCTAAGTCATCTTACCGAATTTCTCTTCGAGTTAGAAAAAGCCTTCTTCCCCTCAGCACATCCATCTTTGTTGGGACTAATTTGCTTCGGTGGAGAGCTCGAAACAGCTTTCCTGTTCTTCAGGACATTCTGATCGTCGGATTGCCTGATCAAAATGACTGCATCCGGAGGTGTTGTTTGCACAATTTCCTCAGCCAGACCCTCACCATCTTCACTTTTGCTACCCTTTGCATCTTTGTTACTACTCAGTTCAGGACTCATATCATTCGGAACCGGCACACTGCAAGCTAAACCCACATCAAATTTCTCCTCCTTTTTGCTCCCCATTCTCCCTCCAACATCCTTAGCGCCCCAACCTCCAATTAACTCCATCGGCGAATTAGGGTTTCCACTATTCAAACCCCCGTCGCATTTATCAAACACTGGCAGATTATGGTTTCCATCATTCGAACCAGCGTCTCTAAAATCAACCACAGAATCACATTTCTCCGACAAATTAGGGTTTCTACCGTTTGAGCCCCCTTCCCCAAACTCAACCCCAGAATCACGTTTCTCCGACAAATTAGGGTTTATACCATTTGAAACCCCTTCCCTAAAATCAACCCCTAATTCACATTCCTCCAACAAATTAGGGTTTCTATCATTTGAGCCCTTATCCTTAAAATCAACCCCAGATTCACATTTCTCCAACAAACTAGGGTTTTTACCACTTAAACCCCCATCCCTAAAACCAACCCCAGAATCACATTTCTCCGACAAATTAGGGTTTCTATCATCTGAACCCTCATCCATAAAATCTACGCTAGAATCACATTTCCCCAACACCGACAAACTAGTATCATTACCCAATGCATGGTTACCCACTAATTTCCCGCTAGATTCATCCGAATCACGAACAACAAGATCAAAATCGAGAACACAAGTTTCGGGCTTACCAATTCCTTCTCCGCACTCACCATCTGCCGCTTTCGATTGTGCCTCGTTGATTGCAACGGGCTTCGAGAAAACGCGCCTAGCTCGGAGGTCCTTGATCGGAACGTGATAGATCTCATCGTCATCGTCGTCGTCATCATCAACGTAAGTCGATTTTTGATATGTTGGTACTGTCGGGTCGGAGAGAGAAAGTGGAGCCTGGTAGGATTTTCGATGTGGGTCGGGTCGAAGCTTGCCAGATCTGTTGCAATGGTGCAGATACCTTCGCGATTTGCCTCGAGTGAAAATGCCAACCAAGGGATTGGTTGTTTGCTTCCTCTTTCTCGAGCTTGGTGTTACTTCCATGGCTTCTTCCCTCTCAGCTTGCAGTTGCAGAGAGAGAGAGAGACACACTCTGGGAGGGAGAAAAGAGAGAGAGAGAGAGAGGGAAAATTGAGCGGCAAAATGGGGATTTTAGTGGAAGGTGGAAAATGATGGCGGGAAAATGGTCAATTGGCGCCAGTTTGGGATTTGTATTTTAGCGGGAGATCTTGCTGGGCTGGGCAATGGTGTAAGTGGGCCAGATTATAAGTATTACCCATTTGGGGTCAAAGTACTCCATTTTTTTCCCTTTGTTCTAATGCTCCTTTTTTTTTATATTTATTTTTATTTATTTTTTAAAATTTTTTGCAAATTAAAATTTCTTCTTATACAGATAATCGTGAGAGACATAAAAGTCGATTACATATGCATCAATGTTTTCAAGAAAAGAATATCGAATATGAGACTTAATAACCCGTATCTCAATAGTCAATATTACTGTAACATGTAGGCCAAAATTTCACCGGTTATTTTGCAACTCAATTCAATAGGTGTTGTATTCATTGACACATTATTGAGAATAGTAGTTTGTAAAATGCATACCAAAATACAATATTTATTGAGTAGTTATGGAGTGTCAAGATCGCCAAATGACCCATGAGGCCATGATTGACCTCATGACATAATATGAGGTTTTCAAACCATATGCCATTTTCATCAAAATTTGTTTTTTCTGGTTTTCCCATGAGCCAAGGCCATTATGTCGAGAAGATCCCGTGACATGATGTGTTATAAGTTGTAGATTTCTCATTCAAGGTCATGGCTGGCCAAAGCATGAGAGAATTCGGGATATCTGACATCCATCGCTTTCAAGAAGACAACCAAACGTAATTATAGAGATGTCATTAGCACGATTACTTATTAGACTTGACTCGTATAATCCCTAAAAAAAGGTGGGAGTTTTAGTGAATTTATGAAGGTATGAATGATCCATTAGTCCAGCTCAATTCACATGCCTTAAAAAATCACATTAAACTCAATTTGCATTCTATCCAAATATGCTTTTGATCAACTCTACTTAACTAAAAAAAACTAACGAGAATGAATACTTACACATAGTTATTGAGAAAATCATAGACACCATAAATTGGCTCGAAATTACGACAATTGTGTGAAATACGGAGCATGTATGAATGGTAAATGGAACACCTCAAATAACATGAATGAAAAGTTAGGTATAGATTGTTGAGGAACTTTCACAATCTCTATGATACCATATGTTAGGGATTTGGTGCAACACCAGTATAATAAATTACATACACTATAAATTTTCCACACGCAATATTTAACGTGGAAGTCAGATTCACTACCATCGTCAAATAGACTTACAACAATAGACATCCAAATACTAACATCTTACCATACTCTGGCTAATAATTGATTTTACCCCTGAAACACTCATCTTTGGCATAACTACATGACTTGTTCACAAACTGAACCCCCCCATCGGGACTTGGTGGTAGCCCAACTTTCTATCTCACCCTAAGCGCATCCTTCAAGTCTTCAACCCTTAATTCTAAGATGCGTTTATTTGTAGGCTACAAAAAAAAAAAAAAAAATAAAATAAAATAAAATAAAATAAATCCTACTTCTACTAGAATTTGGCAAATACTCCCTCCGTTCACTAATGAAGTTACACATTTTGTTTTGCTACGTTCACTAATGAAAGTTACACTTCCAATTTTGACAAATCATTTCCCTTAAAAGTACTAAGTTACCCTTAACTTTCTCTTTTTCATCAACAATCACTATCACCTTGATACCGACTAGTACAACATGGGCAACTTGGTCATTTCCTTCCTTCCTTAAATGTAAGTGTCACCTTCAATAATGATTCAACAATAAATAAAAGAATACTAAACTTCCTAAAACAATATTCCCCACAAATAGAAATTCTACCATAACACTACTAATGGCTGAATGAACAATATAATCTATCAAAATAATGAGTATATTATCTTGTCCATTAATCTTCGAAATTTTTAATGCCAAAACTTGTTTTCAATATATATTGGAGCGTGATCTCTAAAAAAGTTGAGTTTAGAAATTAGAGAAATATAAAATGCTTGAAGCATTTATCTTAATTTTTCCAAACCAAGCATTTCAAGAGCTAGCACCCAAACGTGATGACGCTTGCAGTGATTCATATGGGATAGAACTATAGAAGCATTCTTAATCTTGTTATTTAATTAATTTATGGAGTATGATTAATTGTTGCTCAGTGAGGAATACTGAGGATCACTATTATTTCTTTATTTTATTTTTATTGGCCACCTCCAAACAAATTACTTACTATACAGTACAAATTCAGAAATTATGTGACAATCACATTACATTGTTTCTAAAGTATTCTAGAAGCAAAGTGATCATCCATATTCCAGCCTAACATATGTAGGGACTAATTTAACCAGATGTGACCTGTGAGTGAACTCAATTGGGGCCTATGGTATGTTTATGCACATAAAGCAACACAAATTATGCTCTATTAAATCTCTAATCTTTTTTTTTTTTTTTTTTTGGTTATGAACCACAGGTTCACCACTCTAATCATTTGGGCGAAAATTAGTCCTGTTCGCACCGAAAAGTGCTCCCATGATCCTACCAAACAGTTTCTCCGTTCACAAGATTCGAAACCTCGACGTTGTTTAAAAGATGAGAGTGATGAACAACTCAAACCAACGACTTATTAGTTTAACTAAGTAAACAGAGATATAAGACATAATTAGTGTTTAGATATTAAATCTCTATTCACTATGCACCAAAAAAATGAACAGAGATATAAGACCCTTCGAGTTTCATGAAATGCGAAATGTAAGGAAATATCACCACATGCCTATATACTTTGCCCAGTTGTTCACTAAAGGATGCAGTTAATTATCTGCAGTGACAACTGACAAGAGTAAGAGTAGGAAGCAATGATATACACAATCTAAACATTTGAGTTTTCTTTTGAGTTTGCTTCTTCTAGTCATGCATGAGAATGATGAACAACGTAACTTTGTTATATATGTTCCTAGCCCCCAGCCATCTGATCTACCAAGAGTCCAAGATGATGTATGAATTATTTATTGTACTCGTCATTCAACTGATGAACTAAATATTTAAGCTAATGGAGTACTCCCTTCGGCTTGAAATCATCTTAACACTTTCCT